>OOFC01023179.1:0-39231 GCA_900323345.1 Pseudochromis fuscus
TGCCAACCGCCATAAAACTTTACGGAAGAAGAGGAACAACTATCAACAAGCTGCGGAGCTCCAAAATGGTGAAGCGATGTGCATATGGAGTGTGTAAATCGGACACTAGGTACCCCAAGAGTTTGGCTGGGGGAGTCCAGTTCTTTCCCTTTCCAAAGCCAAAAACAAAACTGGAGCAGTGCCTACAATGGATTAAACAGTGTGGACGACCTCATTCCCAGCTAAATGTCTCGAAAATAAACAAGCATACATACGTTTGCTCCAAGGAAAGACTATGCTCACGCCATAGGGCTAACTAGCTAGCTGTTGTGTAATTTGCTCTAGAGGCAGGAACAGCCACAAAACTGGATATCAAAGTTATTGTAGTTACTATAAAAGAATATTATATGTTACTAGAATGTCATTGCCATAACGTTACCATCTAAGTTAAGGTTGTTCAGTCGCTAATGATAATTAACTCTTACGCTAGCTGTTGTGTTTGTCTCAATGCTGGGAGCTCACAATATGACAATGGCAATAATCATAATGTAGCATTAACTAGCTAGTTACAGCCATATAACCTAA
Source organism: Pseudochromis fuscus (assembly GCA_900323345.1). Lineage (NCBI taxonomy): Eukaryota > Metazoa > Chordata > Actinopteri > Pseudochromidae > Pseudochromis > Pseudochromis fuscus. The sequence continues at coordinate 565 of OOFC01023179.1, forward strand.
CTATATCCATGGCTGTAGCAACGCCAGAATTTAATGTTTCGGTTGTACAGCGCAGGTTCATTCCTCAGTGCGCTAAATGATGCGGTTCTGGCCGCATGAACCACGGACAGATGTGGGTCGGCACTGACTCGCCCTGACCCACCTGTCAGGGCGCGTATGATGCATGGATCGAGTATAACAAGCTTAACCCTGACAAAGTTGCTTGTTAGCAAAGGTGAGACTCCACTGCATATTGTAAACCCTTCTGCCTCGATCTGGAAGATATTGCACTGGTATTACTCCAAAATAAATTGCTAACACACACCGGAATACATCTCCCCGTCATGGCTTGTGCCATCGGAGCCACCTAGCTTGACGGACTAGCAACGGTAACTAAGGGGGGCGGGACTTTTGCCAAAGGTCTATTACAATAGGGCCCTTGCCTCTTGGGCTCGGGCCCTAATAATAGCAAATATTGAGAATGAATGGAAATCTTATGTTTATTCTGTCTGTTTTCTACAGTTAGATCCAGCATGTGTTCAAAATGTTGTTCTCTATACTCTGTATATTTGAATGACAAAAAAGTTCTGAGTCTAAGTTATTCTGTTTAAAAAAAATAATCCTTTGACTTCATCAGAAAACAATGGTTCTATAAAAATAAATTATTACCAGTACATCACTGGCTAAAAATGAAATAGGGCCAAGCATTAATGCATCGAGACTTTTCTATTATATATCCAGTTTATAGTTTTGAAGAGTCAAGTCATGATTGTTATATATCTTCTCATTGGGTCAATTTAATGTTTCCTGTGCGCTTTCATAATTTATCATTTGCACTGTTCATCACAAAGACACAGCAGGAAACATTACTGTGTCTCCTCCATTTTTTATTTTTTATTTTTTTGTACAAATGAAGCTCCCACCTGAGAATGATACCTGGGCGTCTCCTCAGCTGGCCCCTCCCCTCTGTGAGCACTGTGAAACCTGACAACTGAAACTCCTTCTCCCACCTTGACAGCAGCCGCTTCTTCTCCACACAGTATAAACGAAGTAGCTCTCCTGTCACCGCTTTGTTGCCTCAGTGAATTTTTGTACTTGCAGCACGTGACTCACTGGAAATGGAGACATATGTGAGAGGGATTGTTGCTCAGCCAGGAACATGTTACACTGACTGCAAGGGGTGAGCTCTGTGCTGACTGTGGTGTTTTTGAACTGCATCTTTTATCGTTGACTGCTTCATATCCACAGCATTATTTGATTTGTGCTGTCTTTGGTCAACCATAGTGTTTACACAGAGTAGATACGTGTTGTATGTCCTTCAGCTTTCTTCCTCTTCCAACTTATTGCTTGTTTACTTCAGGTTTTATTTTATACATTTCTAAAGCTGCTGTTCAATCTGCCAGATTTGAGTTTTTCTGAGGATATTTCTGAGCTTGAATTTTTCCTCCTTGGCCTTTAACTCCTACTTTGAAGTAATTTAATACTCAGTCTTCATGGAGCTCTGGAATTTGATCGCTCTGCTGCAGAAACACTACCCAGAGGAGACAGTTGTAGAGTCTGTCATCAGGGTCTAGGAGAGAGGAAGAAGGACGGGTAGTGAAGTGGCCTCACTGTCAGTGTTTTTTCTTGTGCTCACAGTGTTTCACAGTCATCTTTATGCCTAATTATTCATTAGTGCATGACTGTGGATTTGTCCCTGCAGGATCGACCCTTATGGATTCGAGAGGCATCAGGATTTCGAACCTTACAAGGAGATGATGAATGAGTACATAGCCGTCCTCAACAGAAGGTCGATGAGATGGTCGAAGCTCCTCCAGGAGAAACCTCATGTGGAGAAGAACATGACTGGTACAGAGAAAGAAAAGAAAACCAATAAGTTTGATCCACATTTGTGCTCTGTGGTATAACAATAAAAAATCTGTTTCCCAGTGAAGAGATATGTGCGTAAAGGTGTGCCGAACTGGCACCGGGCCAGGATCTGGATGGCAGCTAGTGGTGCCCAGAAGCAAATGGAGAGTAAACCAGGTTATTACCAATCTCTGCTGGCAGTGGAGCATGACACCAATCTGGAAAAATCCATTCACACAGGTGCGACAAAATGAAAACCACACAAACCTCAACTTCTATCAGATCAGATGAAAATGATTTTCTTTGTGTTTTGTGGTAGATTTGCACAGGACCTTCCCAAGCAACATCCTCTTCAAGGGCGGAGTCGAGCGAAGTCTGCAGACAGCTCTGTACAATGTGCTGCTGGCCTATGGACACCATAATCCTACAGTGGGGTACTGTCAGGTGAGGAAACCACTGTCACATACATGTTCGACATTCATGATCTCTGTTTGTTTTCTGTGTGATTAATCAAATTTATATTCAGACATCAGGATCAATCACTTGTAGAACTGACTCATGTACAGTTTTGTATGTAAATGCAAACAATGTGGTTTATGTGGAAATGGCCAATGAGTGTTTCAGGTGTGTATCATAAGTGACCAACATGGTCTGTCTGTTCCAGGGCATGAACTTCATCGCAGGCTACCTCCTCATCATCACTGAACATGAGGAGAAATCCTTCTGGCTCATGGATGCCTTGTTGGGCAGAATACTCCCAGGTAGAGATTCTTAAATGTGGACGTTGGATTTTATAGATGGAACTAAAACTAGGATTGAACTGTACTAAAATACTAAAGTATGTTTAATTTCTGTAAAATATTTGGTAAGAGACAAAACTGTTTTGGACCATTTGTCACAAATCAAGTTTTAACAAGGCATTAATATATTTATGGGGGTTTGAACATTTTATTTTAGTTATTCATCAGCTACACTTCAGTCTTCATTAATAGTTCTTGCTGATAATGACGCCTCATTTAAAATAAAGAAAATAAAAACTGTTGTGGACCCAGGTTTGATCCTTGTGGGACTCCACATAGTAATTCAGTTCATTTCAACTCCTGCACTGATAGAGAAATCTACAACATTTAGATTTAATTTCAAAGATGGATCTAAAACACGTATTGAACTGTACTATGATGAACAACTATTAAGCTCATCTAAATGTGGGTATTGCAGACTACTACACCCCAGCCATGACGGGGCTGAAGATTGACCAGGAGGTCCTTGAGGAGCTGGTGAAGGCTAAAGCCCCTGCAGTGGGACAGCTTATGGCCCAGTATCCCCACATCTGGACAGTGGTGGTAACACGCTGGTTCATCTGCCTCTACATCGACATACTCCCGATTGAAGTGAGTAAAAAGCTGTTGTTTAATGATAGAAATATATGAGGAGCTCATTATGATCAGGTAACTGGTTTCTCTTGTCCTTTCTATACTTGCAGACAGTTCTGCGAATCTGGGATTGTCTTTTCTACGAGGGCTCCAAGGTGCTTTTCCGTGTGGCTCTGACGCTCATCATCCACCACCAGGCGGAGATCCTGAGAGCTCGCTCTTTAGCTGATGTGTGCGAGTCCTTCAAACAGATCACCTGTGGAGCTTTCACTCTGGACTGCCACACCTTCATGCAGGTAAGATGAGCAAAGATGGAAACTAGGAAGGAAACAGTGGTTCTCACATGGGTCACTTTTCCTTCAAAATTAAATCAAAGTCCAACAAACTATTTCCAAAAACCAGAACATTTGTATCCCCAGCTCCACTTTTCTTCCTCTGACCAAACAACAGAGAAGAAGGCAGCACATCCCAACATCTCTAACTTAACTAATATGCAAAGAAAAATAGATGATGGCCACAGACTGTCTGTGGAAATGGGCAAAGTAAGTGGTTCTCAAAAATGAGGCCAATGCAGAACTGCAAAAAAGTGCAATACCCCCAATGGCCACTGGAGGCTAGCTCCAAAAAACTCTGGCTCCAATTGACTTCAATTAAAAAAACTGTTATTTTTAATCATGAAATACTCAGTTAATATTTTTTTTCACAAGTTATTCTGATGCCATCAGTCAAAGTCAATTCTTCTAAATGATTTGGTGGTAAAATATCACAGAAAACAATATAATTAAGTAGATATTAGGTTTAAAAAGAGGAACATTAAGGGGAGTGGTTAGTTTAATGACAGGTCTGGTCTCCAATGAGATCAGTGCTGAAGTCGAGTCTCATGCACATTGGGCAGTGTCCTCGGGTTCAAGGGTCAGACCCGCCTCCTCACTCCTTACTTGATATCCAAATATGGTCACTTCTGGCTCCAAACAACCAACATGGCAACGTTCAAATACCAAACTTCTGCCAAGTCCACAAACAAACAGGTGATGTCACACTAGCTTTGTCCATTTCTAGATACACTCTATGGTTATGTTTGATTTAACTGTTGAAATCTAAGTTTTTATTTTGTTATCAGTGGACTAAAAGGCTCAATATGAGCTTCTCTCAAATTCTTCTTTTGTCTTTGCAGAAGATCTTTACAGAGCCTGGGAGTCTGTCGATGAAGACCATTGATAAACTGAGAGAGAAATCCAGAAAACAGATCCTTGAGGAGGAATCGAGATAACTGTGAATTTTAAGAAGATCCAGTGTTTTCTCTATTTGACTGGATTTCAGTCAGTATGAGAAACACTCTGCTGTCAGGAACTATTACCAAATGGACAAACTGCTTGCTGCTTCTGGATACATGTTACACTGTGGATATCTAAAAATGAAGGGAATAGTATTTAGCCTTTTTTTTTTCCGCTTGTTTGTTGTTGTTGTTTTGCTTTTTGCTTCAGGTTTTATGTTAGTTTCAGCATCTGTAATATATTGATTATTTATGAAATATGAGAGAATAATAGTTTCCACTTTCCACTGTCTGTGTATTTGGACAAAGGGGATAAAAAAGGTGTGGTAACTACTGCCCACATGTACAGAACTCAACTGTGTGTTTCATCTTTTGTTGTTGACACCAACCTGATCATTTCCATAATGCATTTCCTGATTTAGCAGATTTCAAAGAAAACAAGAAGTGGTCATTTCACTGTTACATCAGAGACTTAAACAATAGTTCATTCAGGGGGCTGCAGGTAAATATTTAACTATAACTGAGTCACAAACAAATCAACTGAAGCCTGTAAATAAATGTTTCAGTCGAAGCAAATCAAGCTGTTGATTTCTGAGCTCAGACATAAGACTTGTTGAGCTCATTTGTCCCATTTACAAATAAATAATCATTCACTGTGATGGAGATTTGGAGGCTACATTCCTCTGCTGACTAAACCCAGAAAACCACCTCAAATCTGCAGAAGCAGGTTTAGACGCTCATTTGTAAAGTCTTGCTTCTTAGTAACAAACTGTTTCAGTAAATGAGCAACTTAAATTCCAGATAAACAATAAGTCTATATCAATAAATAGCTCATATTTTACCAATGAATAGTCATGTTTGGATTATGAGACAGATCTTTGTAGTTGTTGCAATTCATCTTCACTTTTAATCTCTTTTCTGTCATTTTGTGTATTTTACATTTCCACTCTGGCCCCACAAAAAGGTGCAATACCCCTAATGGCCACTAGATGCTGACTCCAAAAAAGTTCAGCTCCAATTGACTTCAATTCAAAAATCATGAAATACTCAGCCAATACATTATGATGTCATTTGCTAAAGTCAACTCTTCTTATTAGTGATCTGGTCCATCTGTGGTTAGTTTCATCTCCAATGAGACTGGACATATACCCAAGTCTCTATACACTGGACAGTCTCCATGGGTTCAAGGGTCAGACCCACCTCCTTACTCCTCCCTTCCAAATATGGTCACTTCAGCCAAACCAGGAACAAACTTGAGCGCAAACTGCATGAAGGTAAAACAACAAGTCAAAGACAGCTCTCGTTCATTCACTTTTATTGACCTTTCCTTTAAAAACAAAAACAGCTCAAACAAATCCATTAAAACGTCATTAAATCACTATATGAATGTTAACATGAGGGAAGGACAAAAAAACAAATATCTTTCTCCAACTACATCAAACAATGCATATTTAATGGTAGTAACAGTACACGAAGGCTTTGTGAGACACACAGAAAATGTCCCGCACACGGCAGCACACAGTGTCAGTGAGTGAGTACCTCTGTTTTATTGGCTTTACTTGGATCCCATCCATGTTTCAGTTGGGAAGGCACTGATGAACACAAACATTTTGGCCATTTTATTCATTACATGAAGTTTTTCTTTAAGGATTTCAGCGCAACTTCTTTTCCTTGAGCGACCGAAACCCCAAATGGGCCCAAATTCAAAACACACAAACAAACACCAACCAGTGGACTTTAAAAATCAACATTATTCTGTTCCTACTGTGCTATCCTGAGCTTCCTGAACAACATGGTTCTATAGATTGTTTCAGCAAATCCTGGTGTGCGTGTATTGTAATCATCCACTTTTGCTTTTGTGCTGAGTTACATGAGAAGATGTGACACCATTTCCTTGTCCATACACTGAATTTAAAGCTACATCATGGGAGGATGCTAACCCAGCTTTGACCACAGGGAACTAAATCCACCTAGCAGCATCTCTAAAGCTCCATCGACTGCATGATTTGTTCAAACCAAACAACTTGTGGTTCTGTAGTTTCAGCAAAAAGTCACAGCACCCAGCCAGGAGAGTCTGGCACTTACAAACAAGATATAAGAGGTTTAGTAGATGGATTTTTTAAAACTAGGTTAACAGCTTCTGTGCTTTTAATCTTAATATTAAGCTAAGCTAACGTCTCCGAGGTGCAGTTTAATATTTAGCGAGTAATATCTTCTCATGTAACTCTGGCCAAGAAGCAAATGAGCCTATTTTCCCATAATGCCCGACTACTCCTTGCAATAAAAATAAAAACTTTAACGTAGCTGAAAACTGTACCTACAATCTCTAAACAAAACATATAACAGGGAGTGAATGACATTTTTTTTTTTTTAATTAACTTCAGTCAAAAAATAATAATAATAATAATAATAATCTTAGCAACTACAGGAATCCTAAAGCATCCTTTTCAGGATTCAGTAACTTGAATTTTCTTAGTAATGCTCCTTAATAATCGCATACAACTTGCAATACAAAACTGTCTGAGATGGATTAAATGTAACTGGCAGAAAAATTCCCTTTGTAACAGCAAGACCACTAAAAATGGCCCAGACAAGAAAAGCTCAAGTAGCAAATCCCTCAAGTCCCACAATCCCTCATATTTCCTTTCACAGAAATCATAAATAGTACAACACAGGTCGAGGACTCCCATTGACCCTCTGATCTGATCAACATGCATCCCCTGCTTTACATAGTACCAGTAAAGAGTTTTCCTCGATACCAATCTCCCTTAATGTTTTTATGAAAGAGCGAGTCAGTTCAGAAAGCGCATATCAACCTCTGCAAAGTGATAATGACTAGTGTTACTGATGAGGGCAAAAAACAGCACAGACACAGAGGCAGGGAGATGAACAACAGAGGGACAAGGGGGAGCGGGGTCGGACGTTAAGTCTCGTGGGACAGTGGTTAATTTTAGGGGTGAAGAAGGGGGGGCGCTCTGGCCTCTGGGAGCATATGACTGGCACCAGACCTCAGATGGTTTGGTAGCCGGCGTGGCTCCTCTTTCTGCCGATGAGGTAGGCCACCAGCACGATGAGGACAAGCCCCGCTAGAGCTGCTCCGACTATGATGGGGATCAACATGTCGTCTTCGTCCAGCTGGCACTCCTCAGCTGAGAGAGACAGACAGACAGACAGAGATACGTGAGGACAGACAAACTACAGCTGATAAATTTGATCTTGGGCAAAGTGTTTACCTGCTCCAAACTGATCTGCCACCAGACCGAAGGGCTGCACCTGCAGCTGGAAGGTGTTGATGGACAGATCCTGGGTCACGCTCAGAGTCTGCTCCTCGCGGCACATGTACGAGTATCCCAGGGTTCCCCGCAGGTAATCCAGACTGCTGTTACTAGCTGAGAAGGGCTCTGTGGCGGCAGGAGAAGAGGAGTGAAACCACAGCAGACAACAGAGGATGAAATAACTTTGTCCAAGTTCCAATCCTGTGTCTACGTCCTGATTGTTCAGATATTTCTTGGGACATATCCAATAACCTTCTTTCTTCCTTTCATGAAACTTTCTGCTGTTGCTGCTCTTATGGTTAAATCAGGACCTGTATTAGCCAATCAATTGTGGTTCAAGTTGACCCCGCCCATCTTATGCCTGATTATTTATGGGACATAGTGTAGTATCCATAGACTGTATACAGTCGTGGACAAAGTAACTAGAGCTCAAAAATGAAGCCAATGTAGAACTGTGTAAGACTCCCGACGGCCACTAGATGCTGGCTCCAAAAAAATTCTGCTTCAATTCAAAAACTGTCATTTTTAATCATGAAATACTAAGTGAAGGCATTTTTTTCCACAAGTCACGTTGGGCAGTATCAATGGGTTCAACATGGAGACGCTCAAAAACCAAACTCCTGGCTTCAAAAGTGCACAAACCAACAGGTGACGTCCATTCTATATACAGACTATAACAGTATCAGACATTACATGTTATCTTTCTGCTTCTGATGCAACAGCATGATGGGGAAGTGTAAATTAAAACTTCATTGTCCAGCCGAGGCCGGAAAATTAACAATCCAAGCTTTGTAGAGGCTGCAAACTCTTCATTATGTTCTGTTAGTGTAACTATACTGAGTCATTCACGTCTGTATCAGGATGCATCGTAAACATATAAATTTCCACGAATATGATACAGTCCACTGCCAAACAACCAGACAATACTGAAAGAGTGTCTATGTCATTACAACACTTAGTGTGTACTTTATATTGTTTATTCCTATTGAAAGGTGTAATATTCCTGCTCTGAATGTACATTCACTGTCAAAAATCAAAGATACTCCACCAACAAATTACTGTCGATTATAGAGATACACGAGGTGGAGCAGGCACATGAGACCTCCAGTTTTCTCATTAGTTAAGATCTTCACCTCATTTACCAACAAAAACCCCTGGGTGCACTAAACAAGGCTGAGATCACAGAGTAGGTCAGACTCTTGCTTCTTAATCAGATACAAGGTTGCTAACAGGCATCCAGGGAGTGAAGTGCTCTCACCTTTCATGTCTGGCAGGGTTACCACCAGAAACACTTTACTCAAGTGGTACTTATTGGACGTAGTATTCTGGAGAGACAAAAACACACACACACACACAATACTGCAGAGTCAGTACCACAGCTTTCATTTAGTGACGGTCGCCATCTAGTGGCTTATTCCAGAAGTACAGGATGAAAATAAACCTGGTGGAGGAGAAACAGGCACGTGATGCAGCAACTCACCAGAGTGAAGACAAAGGTGAGGTTGGTTTTGTCTGCGTCCGACATGAGCCGCAGGGTGGCGCTGTCCGACTCACACGATCCAGAGCTCGTTGTAAAATTAGGTTGAATGTTCACGACATCCAGCACAGTCTGGGAATAAACGATAAAATATTTAGAGTTTTAATATCTGTGAAGGTGTTTCAGCTCCAACAGAATTCAGACAGTGGTATCATTCAGGCACCTTATTCGGGGAGACGGAGCTGAAGGAGACGTTGAGCTGGAGGCCCATATGTGCCAGTAAACAGGTGGTGCCATTGCTGCTTTTCACCAGGTACTTTCCAGTTTCAGGTCTCCCTGGGTCAGTGTGTGGCGCTGCGGTGGTTTGGGTCGTCATAGGTGAAGCAACGGCGAAACCCTGGTGCAGGGCAGCAGCTGCAAAACATATTCACTTTTAAGTCAAATAGTATATACAGTCCAGGCAATCGATCGCAAATATACAAATGAATACATACAACACTGATAGTTTTCCAATAACATCAGACCAGATTTATTGTCCTCAAACAACATACTGTACACAGTGGGAACCAGAGATCCTCTGGGGTAACTAATCACATTATTATTGGTGTGACTGTGTGTTTAATATAGAACAGTCTGATGCCTGGTCATTAGCAGCACATTTATTTTTAACCGGTACGTGGCACTGTGTGATATTAAGCTTTGGCTAATAAAACTATTTCCCACACAGTGTCTCCTTTCCTACTTAAAGTACCAAAAGCTAAAGTACTCACAAGGCAGAGTAATGGCCTCTTTGAGTACTGTATTAATTAGGACTACAACTAATGATTATTTTCTCAATTACTTGATTATATTTTGTCTTTAAGAGTCATTTTTATATCAAGGACAAATCTCACAATTTCACATTAGGAGGTGCAGCTGTCTGATAAATGTACTAGGGTAAGAAATACAAGACTGCAACCAAGTCATGGTCATTAATTTTTTATTATTATTCATTTGCTTCATTAAATACCAGGACAGTAAACTTCTTAAGAGCCCATTTTGACATTTTTCTTTTCCAACCAAATTCAGTACATCAGCAAAACTTCAGGGGTGAGAAGGACAAACCACCTGATTGTTTTTCTGTCAAAAAATAATTTTTCACCTTTTAAAAAGTAAAATAATCTCCTTTAAAATGAAGTAAAAGCTGAAGTGGCATACTATCCATGTGTTTGCTTCTTGTTACTTGAATGTTTTAACTTCACTGAGGAGAGTTGAACTATCTAAACTGCTGTTTTCACGTTCACCTGCTGGAGGACAAAGTTTCTCTGCGTCTACCTTAAATCTGAATTCAACCAGTACATGGCAGCTCAATCGCTTGGATCCATAATGCAGATCTTCAGGTCTCAAACACTAAGGACACAACAGGTTTAACAGTTTTCCTGGTGTAACTGGAGGTCATTTTGAACTTACATCTTCAGAGATCTAGAATAAGGGATGCTATATTATGCAATTTCAAGATGTGCATAGTTAATGACAGCTCAAGCAGTGACTTCTGAAAGTATGATCTGTTACATACAACACCACTTTCAACAGACTACACATTGTTTGTGCTATCAAAGGATTGGACCTTGACATTCCTAAAGTTTTACTGTGGTGCTTCTATAACAGGCTGGGTTAGCACTGATTGACCCTAATTCTGCAAACACAACGTGATTTTCTTCTATTGTGAGACATTATAATGCAGCTATTCTTTCTCACTGCATGTGCCATATTGGTCCTTTAATCGGGAGACAAAGACTTGAAAAGAGGCTCAAATTTCAGATTGTAATGTGCAGCTTTCTTCAATGAATTTGAAACTCAAATGATACTGATACACTAGTTTAAACTTGCTGCTAAACAGACATCAATGGGCGAACAGATGAAAATGGGAACTCTAGTATTGCACAAGAAGTGGGTCCAGATGTTTGTGCTACTGAACAGTAATACAGATCTTTTTTTATTCAGTAAACGGGCTTACCTTGAACTCACACTATTTTTGGAAGTTAAATTGACCTACATTGCAATTTTACAAAAACACGAACAGTGCCTGTAAATTCATAACCAACTAATAACGTTGGTACATTTCTATTTCAGTTTAAAGTCTTTATGACGGCTGGTGTCACCGTCTCTTTTTGTTGCTTCTTGCTAGCAGCAGACTGTCGGCGACCTTCGGAGTTAGTAACGTTGTTTTCACGGGAGTTAACGCAAAATAAACAGATAAAATACCTACCTAAAATGAGTGGTAACGTTACTCCAAGACACCATGACTGGACAGCACCGATTTGAGTCATGTTTCCTCTGTTTGTCGGGGTTTGTTTGTCCGACTGCCTTAGCAGGAGAAATCACAGCAACACGGGACGCAGCGAACTAGCTTGCTAGGTGTTAGCGGTGTTGTGCTAGCTAGGCTAACGTCACAACAACAGCAGGAAAACAAAAGTCACGCGCGCTGATTTGGAGGATTATTAACACGCTGCTCCCAATAACAAAACCCGCAAACGTTTCTCAATTACGAGTTCTAACTTTTTAAACTGTGCAACGGTGCTAGCTGTGAGGATAACTGTGCTCTCCGATAACACTTTATCACCGACACCGCTGCAAACATCAACGTCACGATCACGTGATACAGAAACACCCAGAAAGTCACGTGGTAAACAACAAGCCGAGGTTAATTCCGAACAACTAATAAGAATTAACATCTTTTACTTGATAAAAGTAGCAATATAAGAATAAAACACACTACAAGTACTTCGGTATTAGTACGGTATTGGAGTATCATCATTTAAATATTCTAAAAGTATTGTATAAAGAGATTTAAAAAGCATCTTTAGGTCAATCTTAATGCCCAATCTAGAATTCCTTCTGGTTATGAACCTTTGCATACCATTCATATTTGATGCCTTCACAGTGTGGTTCAAGTCAATATAAGTGTCTATATCAAAGTTTGAGCCTCAGACCTATTTAGAATGTACCAATAGCCCATCTGACATTAATAAATTAATGATTAGTCCTTAGTTTATGTGTCAGAAAACAGTGAGAGGGACTAGTCTATATACAGTCTATGCCACTGTCCCATAAAACATACTCACAGTCATGGCATGTACAGTTTCACAGTTTCAGGAAACTTTAAACTGCCAATTTTTTTTGATTGGACCCACACTGGTAGATCTAAAATCCATTTTAATCGATAATGGTCTAATTTGACCCAAAACAGGCTAGGGAAAAAAGTACAAAGTGTCAAATGTCAAAGTGGGTCAAATTTGACCCAAACAGTATTTAAAGGTTAAAAAAATAAAAATAAAATAATGTTTTCTCGTATGTCTTTTATTGTTGTTTCCAATCCATTAATCAAAACACTGCCATCACAGCAGAGCGCCAGAAGCTTGGATGTGGTCATCTTATTAAAGGTTGCTGAGGTCAAGAAATCCTCGAACATTTTTTACACACTCATGTCAAAATAAAGTCACCTCCTTGTGCAACTCGACCTGGCCTCACTCATCTGCCTGCTGCTTCAGTGGTTTCCTTCAGAGTCACAGATCAGTGTGATTATGCAACTTGTGACAGACACCAGGTTTGTAGAAGGATGAAGAGGTCTTGGGTCTGTAACCCCTTCCTTTACACTGACACTCTAATATTTAAGCATCACAAGAGCAGCCATCTTTTGACCTTTTCAACATACAGTTACTTAAACAGGTTGCAACCGGCTATGGTCACATAAATCTTTCTGCACCCTGGTGACAGTTTGCTTATCTGTCTTTTTTTTTAGTGTTAACCAAAAGGGAACTTTTTTTTTTTTACCTCATAATCTTGCTTGATAACATGTGTTTTTGCCTGTTGACCACATTTTTAGTACACGTCATGGATCTGTTTTCAAAGTTTGGTCACTGAAGAGGATGATTGACTGATCTGTGTAATGTATCTTCACAGCTCCAAGATATGAAGGGAAAAAAATGTCTAATTAAAATGACTGACATAGTCCACTGCAAAACACTGGCGACTGACCTTATACATTAATACGTCTGTTATTTCATTATCTGCAGTCATATGGAATATTTTTCCCAAGAGACCTCTCAACACATTAAACATATACATACTGAAAAATGTTGGGTTGTTTTAACCCAGACCTGGGTTAATACTGAACTAACTACACACTGGGTTAATTTGACCCAGCTATAGATGGGCTGTTGTTACCAAACATTTTGTAGCTATATGCACCATTTTTTGCCAAAAGATTAACATGTGAACGTCATGATGTTGGTTGTTTGGAGCCAGAAGTGACCATATTTGCACATGATTGAAGGAGTGAGGAGGCGAGTCTGGCCCTTGACCCTGAGATCACTGCCTAATATGTATGAGACTCGAGTTCTGTGCTGTTCTCACTGTAGACCAGGCTTGTCGATCCAGCTAACCACACCCATAATATTCCTCTTTTTCAAGCCTAACATCTACTTAATGATGAAGAAGAAGAACCGACTTTAACTAAAGACATCAGAATGACTTGTGAAAAAAACATTGACTGAGTAGGCTATTTCATAATTGAAAATTGTGATTTTTAAATTGTAGTCAATTGGAGTTTTTTGGCAGCACCATCCAGTGGCCATCAGAGGTATTGCACATTATTGCACTTCTGCATTGGCCTCATTTTTGAGTCCATTTCTATATACAGCCTACGATTTTTACCCAGCAATTTGTCGTTTTTAACTTAGTATTTTGTTGTTATTACCCAATGCTGGGTAAAAAGCAATCCATCTCATGGCACATCCTACTACCCAGCATGTAGTTAGTCTGATATTTCCCCAGTTCTGGGTTAAAACAAACCAATATTTTCTAGGGTGTACATTCAAGCTTTTAACCATTAGTCAAGGGCTTGTATGTACTGGATGTTCATTTAGATAAAAATGTCAAGCTCTCGAAGTTTAGGCTTTATAACACAGTATAGCGTAAGTGAAAATGTTCTAATACACCAAAGAAAATCCCTTGTATGTGGACTGGTACTTGGTCATAAAGCTCATCCTGATTTTTATTCTGATCATGATTAATGACACAAAAGAAATTCTCTCAAGATCATATAAATTCAAAGTAATTTAGATTAAGAAACATCTAAATATTCTCATGTATGTTCAAACCTAACTTCATAATGTCTTCTAAACCCTGATAATTTAAGCTGAGTGCTACGTATTAAGATGGTATGCGCCTTTCAGAAAAATATTTCTAAAAAAAAATTAAAAAAGACATTTGATTAAATTTGACTTCCCTCTTAAATATTTTACATAAGAGACAGATTAGCCTGTTAGTGATGCTAAAATCCGCCTGTGTGGACAGATTTTGTCTAATTCTGAGGAAAGCAGTTGAGCAATATACAGTAAGTGTCTCACACACACACACACACACACATAGGGGGGGTGGGGAGGGTTGCACGATGGTTTGAAGTACACACAACCTCATCTCAGTCCACTGACAGGACGTCGCTTCAGCCTTCCTCTGATCAAAGTGATCGGAAAATAAAGTGAGAGGCGGCGAGAAGCAGACAGCACAGAGAGACAGAAAGACAGAAAGAAGACAGAAGACAGAAGAGCCATGAACACACTGAGGACAGGTGTGTTTGGACAGTTGGTGCTCCTGAAGCCGGTGTCTTGTAACGGTAAGTGATGCAAATACAAAACAGATATTTTCAAATTGAGCCTGAAAAAAGGTCTAAAAATGTCTTTCTGTGTGACTGAAGAGATCTGCACCACCTGGTTGGTATTAACACGGCATCAGTAGTGAGTCAGTGACATGGAAATCTTCAATCTAAGCACATTTATTCCCATTTTGTGCTTGACAAAATTTAATCAACCGACAACAAAGCTTCACCACCTGCATCCTTTAGTTGTACACTGGTGTTAAGTATTTCTACACAGGCTCTGGAGAGTACGTGTAAAAGAAGCAGTACATTTATCTGATGTGTGTCATTGCACCACAGCATATTTTCTCCACTCAGCATTATCTCATGGAAAAAGTAACTAAGGTTCTGTTATGTAGTAAGGAAATGAACACATTTCCATTTTCCATTCAATACTCTGAAAGTAGTCGTGTATATGTAGGACACAAAGACAGAAACATCTGTAAGCTCACTGTCCACTGATGAGGCTACTTGATGATTTTTTTTATTCCTCTTACTGCATCTAATTACCTTCCTCTTCCTCAGTGTGTAAATACAACACAGTAAACAAGTGCAGCAGAAAGCATGAAATCTACTTTTCTGTGAGGAGTTTTCATGAACACACCATGTTTGTGTGCATTTGATGTCTGAGACGTTTCTCTTTTATGTCATAGTTGAGTAAGAAATAAAAAATGTTTTCAAAAAGGATCAAAAAACACTTTCAAGTTTCATCCTTTCAGGCGTTGTGAAGGAATTAGAGAACGAAAAGATGCATGAATAAATAATTCACCTACAGACTCTTTACTGAGTGTAAAGGTGAGTGTTTTGCTTTTCTGGTTTACTTACAATCAAAACTCCCACGGCAGAAAAACACAGGAAAGGAGTGAGTCGCTGCCACCAACATATTAATATATCTATAGACTACTAGATATGATATTGACCAGAAAATTAAATCAAGGTGCAATTAATACTTTAAAATAGTTCCCTCTGAGAAATACTAGGCTGTTAAAACCCAGACCTGGACATGCTGGGTTTATTTAATCCAGTAAGATGGGCTGCTATGATCCAACATTTTGTAGTTTTTACCCAGTAATTATTATTTTTACCCAATATTCAAATGTTTTTCTTAATATTTTGTAGTTTTTATTCAATAGTTCATTGTTTTTACGCAATATTTTGTAGGTTTTACCCAAAAATTAAGTGTTCTTACCTAAAAAGAACAAAATGTTGGGTAGAAATTGTTCGTCTTGCCGTGTTAAATTAACCCAACATGTCATTAGTCCAATATTGACCCAGGTCTTGGAAAATAACTCTAACCTCTTAACATGCAGTTACCTCCTTTTATTTTACCATTAAGTGACTTTAAAGGTGGAAAGATCAAGTTATTCCACTGACAGAGTAACATCTCATATCTCATATTTTAGTTTTGTGCGTTAGTTTACACCTCATACAAAAACTTTGTCCTTACTGATGTGTGGTGAAATTTCAACAAACTGTTGAGGTTCTGAGCACAAAATATAAGTTTTTATAGGCACAGGTTCAACATGTGTTTGGAAATATGTGTTTGTTTGTGTCGCTGGGAGTTGGTGTGTAGATTGACGCCGCTCTCGTTCGGTTGTGTGCGTTGTCGGCGTTTGACTAACACTACACATTTTGTTAAATACAAACACCTGCAGTAAATAGTTCATCAAACTTACAAAACACTTTATTAATTCACTGGAGTTTAATTCACTTGTCAGGACTTAAACACTGCAACAGAGCTGATTAATTTTTACGTAACGACCCTTCACCCCTTAACCTGCATCGTGTGTACAGCACTTTGATCGGCTGTGCTGTCTCTTAATGTGCTTTATGAAGAAAGTTGAGTTGAGTGAGCCGTAAATGGGGAAAAAGTTAATCATATTTTCTAGTGAATCTGAGATAAAATAAAATTTTGGAGAAAAAAATTTAACATTTTCTCCTTTTTAAGTAGTTTTCTGTCAAGTTTAAAGCACTTAAAAATGGTAAATGGAGTACTTTTATATATTGACTTTAGCTAGGTCCCATAGCGCTTCACAAGGCAACTCATTCACCCATTCACACACACACTCTCACACCAATGGCAACTGAGCTGCCATGCAAGGCACTAGCCACCATTGGGAGCAACTTAGGATTCAGCGTCTTCCCCAAGGACACTTCGACATGTGCTGGGGATCAAACCCGTGACCTTATAATTCACAGGCGACCCCCTCTACCACCTGAGCCACAGCCGCAAGCACTTAATTATCTGTGTTCAAAAATAAATATTTTAATTGTTACATAATCAACAATAATCAGTATCAGACATTTCAGAGTAATACATAGTGTAAACAATATATCAGAGATTTTATATCTGAAAGGTGCAGAAAAGCTTTATTTTCAAAAACATGTAGCGTGTTATTTTGAATTTTGATACAAAGTATATTTTTGAATGTTGGCATGAAGTCACATGACCTGAGTACCTGATTGTGTTTCAGAGTGAATCTTCATCATGCCTGTGTTGGACTCTTAGAGTAAAAACAGGGATTCAACAAGTTTGCGTGTACACACACACACACACACACACACGCACACAGTAAGAAATGATTTGCTGTAACCAGGCTTGTGGCTCAGGGGCTTCAGTCCCCCTAAAACAGGCCTAACGATGCCACTGGCTGTAACGACTGTTTCTATGTTGTTGATGCTTTGAATCGAGCTTTTGTGTTTTCAGGACCATTTAAAACAGCAGCAGCAGAGTTTTAACTCGACCTGCGGCAGTGAAGGAGTTAAAGGAAACAGTGAAAGATAAGATAAAATCTAGAAGACCAAAAACACTTTGAGATAAACATGCACATCCTCATTTTTTTCCCTTCCAGACGGTGCAGATATAACAGATAGATTCATATTAAACATACTAAATCAGAGGGACATCCGCTGGCCTCACTCATGAATGTTGCCTCAAATAAAGGAAAATAAGAAAATCTTACATTGGACGCAGGAAACATGGAGTCACAGTTGAGTCTGTTTTTGCATGTTTATGAATTGCACATTGGATGCAATTGCTGGAAAATAGGTGGGAAACGCCTCAAGAAACTTATGAAAGGAAAGTGGACTGAAGGGCCGAGTGGAAAACAACAAGTGACATGAAACTCAGACCAAAGAAGGAAAAAGACTTGTGTGTCTTTAGCCAGCATTTTGTGGTCTTTGCCAACATTATATTGCTTTAATAAAATCCAGGGTAAAAATCTTGTTGGGTTAAATTAGCCCAACATGTCCAATACTAACTTGTACTAATACTCCTTGTACTCTACTTCACATAGAGGTATTTTAGATTTTAGTGTTGTGCATTAGTTTACGCCTATTTCTTAAACTTCGGCCTAAAGTGTCTGATGTCTGAAGGAAATTCAAACAAACTGTTGTGAGTCCAAGGAGAGTTTGTGTGTAGGCTTTAAACAGATGAAGATTTAGGGGCGTGTTGAAGCTAATGACGTAATAACAGCCAATAACATAATAAATTTGCCCTTTTTGAAATGTAATAGGCCAATAACATAATAATTGGCCAATAATGTAATAATAGTACTGAACTGATAACGTAATAACTTTTGGCTAGTAACGTAATAATTTATTATGTTATTATATTATTATGTAAAAGAAAAAAACTTTGCATATGTAATAACTAAGCCAGTAACATATTAAATTATTGCGTTATTAGCCAAAAGTTATTATGTTAACCGTTCAGGACTTTTATTACGTTATTGACCAGTTATTACGTTGTTGGCCTATTACATTTCAAAAAGGGCAAATTCATTATGTTATTGGCTGTTATTACATTATTGGCTTCAACAAGGCGCTAGTGAAATTACCGTAATGACACCATATTCACTGTAAAGTGCAACATCCCAGCTCTAGGAAAGTGTTGGAATTTTTCTGATTGCCCAAACTGTGACATCATTATCCAAAGACACATGTGCAGACCTGTCACCGACGACATACTCAGAATTAAAGGGTGAACAGACATAAATAAAAACATTGCAGTGGACAGAAACCCTTCATTTCTCCTCAAGGCTTTTATTGTGAAACACCTGTAGGGACACTGTATGGTTAATTTATATACCCCTGTGCTTGAGCCCAACCATCATTAGATATTTTAATGAACTACCAGTTTTTCTTTAATGAAACATGTGTTACTAAGTAACAGATCCCCCCTGATCATAACCTCTCCAGCCCTCACCGTGCTACCTGTTTCCACACCTACGCACTTTTACCACATACCAGCTGACCTTTCCCTTCGACAAACACGAGGAATTCTCAGCATGCTTGTTTTCCATTTATCCATTTTATTTCAGGTCAGGGTCACTAAGCAACAGGGTAAGCACAGCACAGCCCAGACATCCTCCCTAAATCACCTTTTCCCACTAGTTCCTGGAGGGCGTGTTCATGCATTTCCAGGCCAGCAGGCAGATATATCCCCCTCAGTGTTTTCAGGTGTCCTCCAAGTATGCCACATAGTCCAGCAAGGGCGCACAGCTTGCAGCAGATGTATCAATCAGGACGGGAAGGTTTACTCACTGCAGTGCGCTCCACACTTATTTGCAGACTGTAATACTCACATTGCCTTTTTAAAAGCTCTGTTGAATTAAAGAGCAGCAGTACCCAGCATCATATCAAGTTTGGCCAGATGCTTTGAAAAGTGGAGCACTCCCACCACCACCTGACGCAACAGTGTGGCACTCGCCAGCCAGCTCCTAGCCGATGTCTACTGGGTGATCTGTCACCGTACACAATTTTTACATTTCACGTCAGCTCTCATCTCATTCAAATCAACCTTTGGAGTGTAGTCGGGAGAAGAGCAGACAGCAGGGAGAAAAAAAATATATCAAGCAACGAGCCAGCGAGGCTTTCGGGAAAAAAAAGAAAAGCATGAAAACATGGTACAGTTCAAAAGTTCAGGTGTCACATTGAGACTGCTGGGAGAGACTGCACTAGATAATATCAGGCGGAGATACATCACAGTGCTTAGATATGCTTATAGGATTATAGGTTTGAGGCTAATACGTGATGTTTGCTCATGTTTGAAATGAAAAATGATGTTGGAAGATTTTGCCTCGCGGGAAAGAACAGTGGTGGAGGGTTTCACTCCTGCACAGGTGAATCCAGGCCTGGTTTACTGACCTGTACCCGAGTCACTTCACAGGATGCAGTGAAAAATAAACACTTTCAAAATAAAAGGCAGCTAGAGAGCACAAACCTCCATCAAGGCATAATCCATGTCTGATCTACTGTTTCTGATTGTAGACATCATCATCCTCCATGTTTGATGATATTCAACAAAATACACTAAGATGTGATGAAATTAGGAATCGTACCCACACACTAAACCAGAACTGGGTAAATATTGGACAAAGTACATGCTGGGTTAATTTAACTCTGCAATATGACTGTTTTCAACCAACAGTTTATTATTTTTACTGATTATTTTGCTGTTTTCAACCAACATTTTGTTGTTTTTACTCCCATCCTGTTGGATTACATTACCCCAGCATATACGTAATTCAATATTTACCCATTTCTGGTTGCAAAAAGCCAAAACCTTACACTGTTTTCCCTTTGTACCTACCACTTCCTGTTTCTCCCTGTCATAGATGTAATAACAATGCTTTCCTGCCCTCTAGTGGCCTTTTGTTGCCACTGTCTCCTCTTATATTTTTAGGTTACCAGCCTCCGATCTTACCCAAAGTATAACCATTTTTCCCTTGGGGTAATAGCAAGAAAGGATGTGTTAAGTAGATTTACCGTAATGTTGTTAATAGATAGACCACCCGAGGTGTATATGAGTCACTGTGCTGTGACTGCCTCCCCACTGTGATGCACCTTCATCTCCATCCAGCTACCAGTTTAATGCTGTCCTCCACTTTTTCTACCAATCACCAGCCAGATGTTTGCGTGGGTGTGTTCATGCTTCACCATTCCTCTTTTCTCACATATTCCCCCACTTTCACCAGCAACTATGATGGATGTGATTTTCATTTCTGTAAACAAAGATTATTTTTCTGTTGTTGTTGTTTTTCCTTCGCCGGTACCTTGAGTGATTCAGTTCACTCTGTGTTGAGTCACACATGGGTGCCACCTCCTTAAAAACCCATCAGCATGGATCTATATCTCAACCTTGTGAAACCCCATGTCTCTGCCCGACTGGCCACACAATGGAGAACGATGCGCTCCCAGGAATTAGGAGAAAAGGCGAAATTAATTTCCTCTTCAAATACGTACTCACATCACCCTTACACGAGGAAGTAACCTTTATGCTCCTCTGCAGAAGGCCAGCTTTAAAATAACTTCTTCATTATTAGTTTTTATGAAGCAGCTAGTCCATGTTGCTACAGAATGATTACCTCTAATGGTTCTTCGTTGTGCATGGTCAATAAAAGAAATTACACTGCAGCGTGATATTTTTTTTATGTGGGATAGCAATTATTAGCAGCACTTTGTAAAGCTAATATAAGATATTGCCATGGCAGCAGTGGTTGTATTGTAGTTTCTTTATCTCACCAGCAGCAGCTTTGTTTAGTTTGTTCATTGATCAACAAGAATTAGATGAGTTTTCATAATCAAATGCCCCGCGGCAGGCAGGCGGCAGATGAATGCCCAAGTGGCACTCGCACCTTTTCGCACTATTAGCCCCATGCATCATTAAACAGGGGCTCGAAATAGCTGTAATTTTTGTAACCTTAAAAAGATTATCTGCTCATATATCATCCCTGCTTTTGCACAGCAGCCCAGCAGGAGAGAATCTCTGCTCTTTTAACCATCATTGTTGTTTTTTTCAGTTGTTCTCCTGTTGCCGGAGTTTGTTACAAAGGATTTAACCAGTTTATAAGAAAAACTTTGCCTTTATTTTGCCGTGCAAGTTTTGCTCTTCTTGGATTTGCAAATTATGTGGTGTTATGATACGAAAATACACAAAGTATTAAATTATGGTTAATATAACAGGATGGAGTCCTGTCTGAAATTTCCTACAAATAAGGTTATTTCACCACAAGAGGGCAACATTGTTCAAGCTATAGCAATTGTATCTGGATTATTTGTTTCATCACTTTTTTTATATATGAATTTTTGTCATTCGTTACATGCACCTATCGAGCAAAAGTTCCCAACATCAACCACATGGATTGCTCAGAAATTTCCCTGCCGTCTCGTGCCACCGTGTGGTACCAGCAGCATTTAGGTCAGCCTCAAAGCGCTGCTAGCAGAGCTGTAGACTCTTGTTAATAATAAAGTTCAGGAAATGGAGTGTTGTCGCTCTCGGAGGCTGACAGCAAAGTCGACAGTTGTTCTTTTATCCTCACGTCAGCTTCAATCAGCACATTATTAGTCTTGTTCAGATGCTTTCTACAGCTAAGAGTTTGTACTTTTGCTCTAGGACTGAGACAAACTGTGCGACACTTGACACATTCAGATCAGCTGAATCAAAGGTTCATTTCAAAAAGCTTTTTAAAAACCTTGCTGGTTTTTAGGCTGAGAAAGAATTTAGCTCAAATTATAGATTGTTGAACAGCAGCCAGACTTTTGCATTGTCGAAAAGAGCGTGGTTTGTTTAAAGGCATACCTTGACATTTTGAGGGTTTTGGTGTCAGCTCACTTCACAGATTGTTAGTTTTGTTCGTGCTTCTTACCAGAGCCAGATAGCTACAATATGACTCTGTTCCTTCCCCTCATTTTTTGTTCATTGCTAATGAACAAAACATCCAACCAAGGATACAAAAAAAAAGGGGAATAAGCATCCAAGTATGAAAGTTTTCTTCCAGTGCACTCACTGAGATCAAATAGTCAAAGCAGTTGTTTCTAGTCTTTGCTGTTTGTATGGCAGTAAATATACAGGATTCTGGGAAGTGGCTGAATTCTTTGTAACAAAAGCATCAAAAGAGCTTTTTTCCCCTCTCACTAACCCTCCTGGCAAAATGTTGTGTGATAGGTCGGCGCCGTAGTGCATCGTGACAGTCACACTATTATCCCCATACCGGCATGTCACAACCAATCAACATCAAGAGCCTCAGCGAGTCAATGGAGCAGTATTTTTCATGGGGGAAATGTGTCATGACTCATCCGATGTTGGCTTCTTGTCAGTCACGGACAGTCGGCTCCTACCTTTGTGTTGTTTTGTTTTATTGACGGACTAAAATGTTGCCTTTTGAAAAGTAAAAGCTGCCGCAAATGTCAGCAAATTATAGAGCTTGGAATTAAAGCGGCGCCCGGTGTAGCTGGCTGTATATTTATGATTGGGGAAAGATGGTTGTAAAGCTACAGTATACAGGTATAAAGAGCATAGCTTATTTCTGACAGTGTCTCCGATGGATGCTTGTAATTCCAAGGCCATGATTTATGGATTTCAGGCTGTATACTGGAGATACAAGTCAAATTTCCTTGAGGTTAAAATGTATTGCTAGCAAGAATACATGTTTTATTAAAGACTCAATACTCCCTACTTTCAATTCATGTGATGTGGTATTATTAAGTAGTCTTATACCACAGCTGCAAACATTGACGCAACAAATTTTAAACTTCATCTCTTCATGTTCTCTGATGTTGTGAGTCTGATTTTTCTGGTCCATGTGTTGTTTTTTTTTCCCTTTCTCTTTCCCGTCTCAATCAGACTTCTTAAATGAAGACTGCCAGAAGCTACTTTGATGTACACCTCACAGTCAGTAATGAGGCGGTTGGACTCTCTGTTTGGGAAGATGTTTGAAGTCATGCTGTTGTTCAGGTTTTACCAAACAGCTTGCGCGTTGGTTTCGTTTTACCGACCAAAGAGTCCACAAAATCGTAAAAAATATTTGAGCCGACAGCGACGCATCAGTCGGCCCCACTTAATTAACTGAAGAGAAGAGCTGTCTGTCCACCTGAGACGCCTCACGCTCAACTCGAATCGTCCATTTTCATCAACACCACGACACCTCGAAACTTCTTAAAATGAATGAAGGGAGCAGACGATTATTCTTGACTCTGGACGTCTCTTCGGTGAAATCACCAAAGCTGGGGTGAAGATCACAATGAACTAATATTTTTCTTTAGATGCACATAGACGAACACTGACTTAGTAAATTAAGAGGTAAGTCAAGGTTAGGGGAAAGTTTTTGTGCCTTTATCCCACCAAGATTTCAGGGTACTTCAACATTACCCTTAGCTGTGCTTTAGGTTTTTGAGTTTTGATCAACTGGTAGAACGGGTCGTCTACGAATCGTAAGATCACGGGTTCAATCCCTAGCTCTTCCTGTCCACATGTCGAAGTGTCCTTGAGCAAGACTCTGAACCTTAAGTTTCTCCCAATGGTAGCTAGCGCCTTACCTTGTAAAGCTCTCTGGAAGCTAGCGAAGGTGCTAAGGTGGTCATCCTTGTTCTCACCCTACTCATGTACTCTCTTGTATTTATTCATGCGGTGATTTTATTATTCCCTCTGCCGCCTCTTTGCAGGACAATCCGGGAGCACCTGGGGGAGCAGGAGGTCTCCATCTCTCTGACCATCGACTCTTTGGAGGAGAGCGATCTGGGCAACTACTCGTGCTACGTGGAGAACGGCAACGGGCGGCGACAGGCCAACATCCAACTCACCAAGAAAGGTGAGCCACACACCAGCTCGGTTATTAAAATCCAGAGGATGAATGGAGAAAAACCTTGATATTTAATAATGGCATGTTACTGCTTTGGAGGTGAAAAGCACCATTTAATACCACAGGCCTTCACTCTGACAATGGAGTGAATCTCCTGCAGCGGTTTACTGAGCACAAAGAAGAACTACTCGCGGGATTCTGGGAATTGACCAGTTGTTTCCTGCCTGAGGGAGGAAAAAAATGGGACAGTATGGTAGATAGAGCAAAAAGCCTATTCATCCCCCTCAGCCTGAGGAAGCATTAGTTTGCAGAGAAAGAAAAATAGCTTTCGGAGAGAGGCAGCCTTTGGTGTTATGATGCCAGACAAGCTGTTTGACTGTCTGGCAGTGACCTCCCCCAACACACGCACACAAATCCTCCTTTGATCGCTGAACTCTCACTCAGACATTTTCTCATCTTTCATCACTGGCTACTGTTGCCTCTGCCCCCTGCAGACATGTTGGAGTTTTTCCTCTGATTCTCGCCTCACCGAGGACGACTGTTTGAAACTTGATTCCATGATAGAGACGCACAATTTTCACTGTGGATATGTGCGATTTTTTTTTTTGTATTTTGTAGCGAGGCTAACGGGGGTCTCAGCAGCCTTAAAGTTGTCAGTGTTGAATACATTTACATAGTAAGATATTTCTCGTCTCTTTTAAGCTCGCAGCTTTGGATCCAGCTTTGATGCCGGCCCAGTTCTCCTCCATTTGCTATATTAAAGGGGTTTATGCTGCACAGTCGAATCTCAGAATAAACTAGAGAAGATTAGCCTAGTCTTTGCAGGATTGCAAGACTACAAGAAAATCAACTCAATCCCATGTTTTCGAAGTTTTTTTCTTCTTTTTTTCTTGTGTTGCGCTGCAGTGTGAGACCAGTGTTTACACCGCCTTTCAAAATACATCACTTTTCCTCACTTGTCTCTTGAAGCTGTGAAAACAGAGCACAACACACCAAATGAAGCTGGTGGTCTCAGCTTGAGCACATCTCTCACATGCAGACACTTTGACTCATCAATCAGAATATGTCTTCACTTGTGCGTATCTTAGCATGAAGACGCTCGGCTCCTCTCTTCGTGCAGCCTCTTGTAGTCGAGAAGTTGGGATTTGACTTTTTTCCACAGCAGCGTATCCTAAGGGGGGTTTTCTGTCTCCTTCATCAGCTGCATGTGTGGATGTAAATGTAGATTCATGGTGGTGCAGGTTTACTAATTTTATCGTACTGTTTAACCAAAATATATCGAGAAGGTGGTGATGGATCATCCGGTGCCATGTGGCTCCATCACATCCACCCTTCTCGTCATCAGGAGTTAATTTGTCTTAATCTGTCCCGATGCTACAACATGGAGAGTGGAGGTGTGGCTTTTTCTCACCTCTCTCTGAAAAGTAAACTAACTCTGGATTATTTCCTGAGGAGAAAGTCCGAGGCGTCTTGGGGGAGACCTGCGTCCACGCCGCTCTGAGCCTGTTTGCGCTTTTGTTTGTGTACGTGCGCATACGTCCGTCCGTGAGTTTGGCTGAAGGTCGCCGCCGGACAGGCGTGATGAAGCGGCACGGGCCATGCTCGTTAGCTCTCCAGAACATCATCCTTCATCATGGGAGCTGTCAGCCTGATGGCCGCTGCAGTGGGATGGGCACAGCGCACTCCGACGAGGTTAAATGCGCGCCGGTGATGGATGGTGATGCACGCAACTTCTCACCATCCATGTTTATGTGTGTGTGTGTGCAGCATTGCAGTAAGTCCGGCCTTTTTACTGTTGTCCATTAGTCAGCCAATGAAGGCTGACCACCCCGGATTTTGTGAGGCGTAGCCAAGAGGAAATGTTGAACTGCAAAAGATGGAGTGACATCCAATAGGAAACACTGTAAAGAAGAAGGAAAAAAAACCTTGAAAAGGAGACAAGATGATGAAAAGACAAAGCAAACAATTTGCTTTTCAAGGCGACTTAGTAGCGCGTGAAGTCTAATGGTACAGTCCATTGTGCTGTAGTGTAAAATATCAGCTCTCACTCTGTAGATGGCTTTCAGAGAATATATTTGTCAAAGAGAGCAGCATCATTTAAACTAATCTGATGTACAAACTGAATTATAAACAGCAGTTTGTTGAATTTAGCTTCCGCTGGTGCTTACTGTGTTTTCATGAGTTCACGTCAGGTGATGATGGATGGCGGGGAGAGCGCACCGCTTCGATCTGTCGACGACCAGGCGGTTTCAGCTAACAGCCGGGAGCTTTACGTCTCCACAGCTGTACACACACGTAACCGATCTTCATAAGCGCGGCAGTCTGATCTGTCACATGCTATTGTCGCGCCGGTTCGCCTCAATGTGAGTTTTTCATTATCCAGTCAAGCCAGCAGGCATTAAACGACAGGTATAGAAGCGGGTTGTACTTTCGTTCCGGTTTGAGTTATGTGTCATCTGGATCCAATCCAAGCCGCAACGAGCAAACGTGAAAAGATGGAGTGGAAATGCAAGAAAAACTGACACAGACACAGACCCAATGAACACAGCCACGGGTGATGCATTAAAGCTTTTATTTTTTCAACATAATGCTGAAACAGTGAAGTCATTTCACAACAATTACCAGTGCATCTGTCCTCTTCCATCATGACTGCATCATGCATGTTGTTGGAGATGCAAACCTGCTTTTTTTAAATATAAGAGTGTAGAAGAAAGATGGAGGAAGATTGCAGGATTTAATCAGATGTCTGCATGAAAAATATAGTTATTAATGTGACAGTTAAAAGGTCATTTGTCATACTATTCAACAAAACTAAACTTCCAGTAAATGTTAAAAGCAAATTCGATATGCTTGCTGAACAAAAAAAGCTATAAATAGATCACAAATAATAAGAATCTGACATTCTGCGGTATACGAGGATAATCGATGGCGGGTGACAGGTCTGTCCACGCTGGCGCAGACTTTCTGGAGGAATAAGGGAATTGATTGCAGACCTAATCAATTCACCCGAGGAGCGGAGACACATCAAATAAGGCAAATGAAAAACGCTCATGTTAACCACATTGGCTGGAAATCACAGGAAAATCGACACTCGTAGGGTCGTTTTTTTCTCCTTCTAACCCTTTTTAAAATGTGAATGATAGAAGATATCGACTCCTGCACTGAGTGGGAAGTATCACAGGAGAATTATAAAAAAATCACAGTCCATTTTTCTGCTTTATGTGCTTAAGTTTTGCTTAAATGAACTCCGATCTTTCTCCTTCTCGTTGGCACATTAGCAGAGCTGATGTACACGGTGGAGCTCGCCGGAGGTCTGGGCGCCATCCTGATGCTGCTCATCTGCCTGGTGACGCTGTACAAGTGCTACAGGATCGAGCTCATGCTCTTCTACAGAAACCACTTCGGCAGCGAGGACATAGACGGAGGTGAGATGAGATGTGCGTTATTTTACATGGTTGCGCAATCATCTGTAATACAACTGTGTTTAAAAGGAACACCTCACTACTGTGAAAACATCCCTGCTTTCCTCAGGAGGGATCAAATCCCAAACCTGAACGGTATCGTCTCTGCTCTGCACACAGGTTTATTTTTACTCAAAAAACACCTGAGCCATTTTTCATATCTTAAACCCGCATGCAGCTCCATTTTTATGTAAATGCACGCCTGTTTTATCACTCTAAATGGCACGTTGGCTGCAACAGGAAAGTGCCTCCCGTAGTTTCTAACTCACAAATTCTGTTGTCGATTTTGGGGAATCTTTTCAACCCACCAGGGGAGAGAAATCAAAAAAATTTATGTAAAATATTCAGTAAACTGTCCCCTAAACAGCAGCAAGTGACTCGCCAGTCTTTCTTGTTGTGCTTCCTTTTTTCTTCTCAAATTTGCATATTTGTAAAAACAAGTAATGGCAAGGCCGCCTTCACGCTGAGTGCTGCTTCCTGACATCACAACGCACGGCTTCTGGGTAATGAAGTTCGGGTTTTCAAACGCTCCCCTCCGGCTGAGTTGTCGGAGCCTCCACAAGTTTCGCCTTAAAGGGAGAGCGCAGCCTTGATCACTTAAACGCTGCAGCTGCTGGTGATATTTCAGTTTGGTTGTTGTGTATTTTGTCTCATTATTATTCTGCTGGATACGAGCCAAACTCAGGCGGGTAGTCAGCCATTCTTATGAAACCACAATTTGCTGCATATATGCTGCCACTGTCTTATTAATAGCTGCATATGTTGGCTCACAGACTGTGTGACGTCACCTGTTGGTTTGTGCAGTGTCCTTATTTCGATTGTATTCACGGAGCAGAGCACAGTGGAGTTTAATAGCTGCAAATCATCACATTTTGGAGCCACTCCCACTGAATCAAGCTGAATCACACGGGGAGAAATCCATTATAGAAAAAGCGGCGATACCTTTTTTCCCCCACAGTGACAATAGCCTCAAGTCTTGTGAAGGTTTTTATCTGCAGTTTAAATACATCCATACAAGATTTTACAACCCTGAAAAGTTTCCACTATTTTTCTGGGATGTGTTGCGAGTTTAGGTCAAATTGTGGAAACAGGAAATTGCTCTTTTCTAAAGAAAAACGCCGATGAGACCGTGCAGCGCTGGCGTGGGCTGCCTCCTCATGTCTGCGTGTAAACTGCACATGAGTGAAAGGGTAATATATTCTGCCCGACGCTTTTCCATAAAGCGAATCAAAACACCGCCCCTGTGCCAGACAAAAACATTAACTCCGAGGCCCCATCAGCAATAGTTGAAAAAAAAAACACACTTTGATTGGGCCTGGTGGATGAGTCTTGGCTTGAGAATGCATCAAACTGAGACAAGGAGCAAGTTTTAATTTGATTCCCCTGTAATGAGTCTCTCAAGTAGCAGCGCTGCAATGAATTCAGGGGGAATGAGATTAGTTCAGAGAGGCTGAGGGACTGTACGTAGTGGAAAGAGAGACAGCCAGAGAGTTATGTGCGTTAAAAGGTAAAAAAAACCTCCTCATACACTCCCAGCTCTGCTTAACTGTGATGGCTGCTACATCAGACGTTTCAATGAAAGTCATTACCTCTGGCGATGTCGGGATCCGGCCGCGAAAAGGGGAAACTTTGCCGTAATGGATGGCCCAGAGGCAGTTGTGTTGAAAAAGGGGAGAAAAAAAAAAATGTCGGGCCTTGAACTTAATGCCAAACAGCAATTGTCTCCTTTAATTGTGCCACCCGAGTGAGTGCTTGGAGAGAGAAACAGATTTTCAATTTGTTCTCCAGTATAAGGGGATCAGGTTCAATAAGACACAGCACGCTGCCTCTGGAGCTCTCGGGAGACCCCTGATACTTTCCTCCACGCCGCGGTCGATTAGATCTCCTCGCTGGCACCTCAAAAGCGTGCGCGCACTCTCACCCGCACCTGGCAAGTCATCTATGAGCCGCAGTGACAGTGTACTGTAGGCGAAGGATTAAATAGGAACCAAACTGGAAACGGTTGCCAGTCGAGTGGAGACAAAACAGTCGCTAAGCAATGGCGGGAGGTGGTTAACCGAGATCCCATCGCTATGGTAACTGCTGCTCTGACAGGGTGAATGTAAGATATAGTTGCATTTTTCATCAATAAAGCCCCCGAGCCGGCGTCTCAGATGCACAGCGATGTTTTTCCTCCCCGCCGTGCCAAGAAAGTGCTTCATCGCGGCCACTCGAAGTACTAATTGAACGCCTGCCTCCCTCTTCTGCCAGATGTAAAATTGTAAGCTTTACGTAACAATAGGATGGACTGTCAGCTATTTGTCACCGGCGCAATTTAGTTAAAGACCACTCACTTGTCACATTGTGTGGGTGTCAGTGGAATCAATAATAGGGCTTCATGATGACAACAGCCGAGCGGGCTTGACAAAGAGGTGGGAACTCATCAACACTCTGCCATAAATACGAATGTCAGCGTTGTCGGCACAGCGGGGAATTATGAGGCTCTGTCCGCGTTCAATGAGGATACTGAACATTAATATTTTTACTTCTAAGGAACTGGGATGCTCCCTGTTGAATTAGCATGTTTAAGACGCAGAGGTTAACATCACGAAGGAGTTTTCCTGAAGTGATCTTGTCAGAAAGAAGACGGGAACAAATGGTTACACACTGGGCAAGATCAGAGGAACAATCCCACAAAATCCCTTTAACATTAGATGTGTTAACAAGGTAGTTTTGCTGTTTCACCACAAGAGGGCAACAATGTTCAGTCTGTGGTATCAGTACACAGGATTATCCCTTAGTGAAGGTTTGTGTTCTCTAAATGCTTTCTAGTTTTAATATGACAACATATATGAGTTGATTAAGTAACATATGTTTAAATTGCTTCTTTATTGCTGATTAAATTTTTGATTTTCCAGCATTTCTACACAGGTATGAAAGTATGGGATTTGATTTGATGAAGGAAAAAGGAAAAATACTCATGTTGTAATGAAAACAATTGATTCCATAATTTATTTACATGATCTATCAAATGTCACAAATTTTTTTTTTTTTTTTTTTTTACTGAGAAGTCTGGAAAAATTTTGAAATTTCAAATGTGTTGATGTTTTCATATCAACCTCTGGAAAATGATGATGGAGTTTCAAAGCTAAGAGCATTTTAATGTGGTCCTAATTTCATGATGCAGACTTTTAATTGTTAAAAAAAAATAAATGTATTATGTTAAAACATGAATGTGTTTGAAAATCAGCAAATTCAACCTGTTCTTTCAATTAATATACACAGATAGTTACATTTAACAACAGTGACACTAGTTACCTTGTGACACAAAGAACAATAAATATTAATAAACAGCTCCTTAAAGGACTAATTTACTCCATCATTGGACTAATCCAAAGTGTTGAATTAATGCAACATATCTACACAAATTTGTTCAAACTGTGGCGTTAATTCAAGTTGGAAGTTGTAGTTTGTGGACATCTCTTTACATATTGAGTATAAAGAGTAGACTGTGCATTAATATATGAGTATAAGCTTGAGTAAAGTAGCTAAAAGTATAAAAAAGCCCAGACTATGTTATTGTATGGGAGAATAACTCAGAGGACCAAACTATACTTTTAAACAAAGTTCAAATATCTCCAATCCAGTCTGTCTGATGTAACCACTTATTCTTCTGGCGAAATTAAATTATAAGAAACAAAACATTGTGTTTAAAAAAAAAAAAAGTGCCCAGCGACTCATTAGCAGTCCGCCCCGTGTGCTTTTGTAGTTTCAAAGTTAAATGTGTGTGTTACGCTCCAATCTCCCCTCCATTAAGTGTAATGGAGATATCCCAGAGATTACGCCTCCAACTTTCTCGGCGCTCTCCGCTGCGAGTTCAGGAGTTCACCGTGTAACTGTGGGCTCCCCGCGCACATGTGCATCCATCGCCCTCCA
Source organism: Pseudochromis fuscus (assembly GCA_900323345.1). Classification (NCBI taxonomy): domain Eukaryota; kingdom Metazoa; phylum Chordata; class Actinopteri; family Pseudochromidae; genus Pseudochromis; species Pseudochromis fuscus. The sequence continues at coordinate 32,424 of OOFC01023179.1, forward strand.
CGCTACACACACACACAGCCAGCGCACACGTGCTGCGAGTGTAAGTCAAGCTTTTCCTTTGCAGTCGGCGTGTGGGCCGGCAAAGTGCAAAAAACTTGGATGTAGTTTTGTAGGTAGAGGCCTCACCTATGGGGAGTGACTCGCAGGGAGGGGTCATCCCGCCTTCAAGATTCACCTCCTCTCTCCTTCTCACTACAGATGCGTGAATCATCTCCACTGAAATAGCCCTTGATCTGCCTACACTGCTTTCATTTAAAAGCTGGGAAAACAAGAGATTTATGTCGCACAATACAAGCCTCCGAGTTGGTTGCACTAAGTGATTATGAGGTTACATTTCAATTATTTTCACATGTCCCTGATGTTGTAAAAATGAATTGCGTGTTATAAAAACAAGTTGGATTAATTACACGGCGACAAAATCAAGATTACCCAATGGGAAGTGAGTGAATCTGGCAGTCTCACCGAGAGGGTAAATATTAAAAGATTGAGGATTGATCCCGAACTCTTGAACTCTCTCCCCCCTTTTTTGAACCATCTAACCTCTCATCTCCAGTGTCTTTACACATCCTCACGTTGCTCCTGAATTGCAGGTGGCTACTACAAAGCCGAGCGACCCGAGTGGTAATGAAGACGGGAACTTTCCCAAGTCTCCTCTAATGAGTTTACCTCAAAGGCTGCGTTCACACTGCAGCTCAGAGTGTCCCAGTTCTGATGTTTCCTCCCTTTGTGGTGGAGATGTGATGGTTTTTAGTGAATAAAGAAACACAAAGAATCGGATATTTTCATTTCTGATTAATACGCCCTCAAAATACGACACGCATCTGATTTGTGGCGGAGTCTTATTGTGGAGAGGATTCAGGAGGAAATGAGGTTAAAGGGGATTTAGCTTGACCTGCTGACAACGTTTAAACTGTTTTCATTGGGACTGTCCTGACAGGAAGTGTTGTAGGAAATCTGATCCTCTGATTGTTCAGGGAATGTGATCAAATCCTCAAAGTGTGTTGTTGAAAAAGGAAAAATAATCAAACCTATGATCCCAGCAGAAGGTTGGACTCAAGACACTCAGACAAAATATTCCTGAAAACTGGTCAAATAATTTAACTCGGGCTGTCAAAGTTAATGCATTAATGCAGATTAATCCATCATCATGATTAATCTGATTAATCAATTTAATGTAATTAATCCATCTGCAGCACAGAGTGACTGTGAACATCTCTGGCAACACATTTCAGGCAGTTTGTCCAAGTTAATCCTGTTTTGACAGGCAACAGAACCAACCAATGAAAATGCAAGATGCTAAACAGCAGGTTGGTCCTCTCTGTAGGAAATTTGACAACAAAAAAAATCAAGACAGAATAGTTGACTGACGCTCTGCAGGGAGAAGTTTTCTTCGAAGCACTTTCAGCTTAAAATACCACATCAACGTGAAGCATACATACTGCTAGCACTTCAGCTGACACATCACTCAGCTTGTGACAAACCACCCTCATGCAAAATGAAACACGATTAATATAGATCAAAAAGTAACAATATTTAATCGTGATTAATCGAAATTAATCAACATCAACCCTGTGATGAGGCACGAAAACTGAGATGCCCACGGTTCGTTCATATCTGGCAGGCTTGAGTTTAAATTCAGTCCGACGTCCAAACTCTAAACCCTCTGATCTTCAAGTGCATTTTGTTGTGCTTGTTGTCATGACAATAAAGCAAATCTGAATCTGATTAATCTGATTAAAATTGTAATCATTTGACAACACTGAATTTAACATTTGTTACATTTATTTCTGTTTAGGGCAGTGTAGTGGAGCAGTGAGTAGTAGTAGTAGTAGTAGTAGTAGTAGGAGTAGCAGCAGCAGCAGCAGTAGTAGTAGTAGTAGTAGTAGTAGTAGTAGTAGTTGTATATTGCTGCAGGAATCAGGATCTCCCTCCTGTACTCGTCAGGAGCTCTGGGATATCTCACCTCCAGTCTCCATCCTCCTGACTCATTGTGCTGTAGTGCTCCAGCTTAAGAAGAAACATTAAGTCTCCCCTTCACTCGCTCTCCGTCTCTCAGCTCGGTCCTTTCAAATTCGTCATCAATCAGAGCTTTCATGTGGGTGATGGAGCCACGCCATGTGCCGGCCTAGCAGGCAGCGTCGGGCGTTTAGCTCAGGCTGGAGTCTAATTTGTTTTGCCTGCAGCGGGCAAAGTAGCTATCAAGGCAACATTATTCGTCAGCGGGGACGGAGCGGTAATGAAAAGCACTCAGATGGGCAGAGGTGCCCAGAGGTCAGGGTAATGGAGGCGTCCTGTCTCAGTGAAGCCTCCCAGTGAATGAATAGCTCTCCCTGCACCAGTATGAAAATAGATTGTGATCAATTTTGCTGACTATCGTCGGAAAGATGATGGTGAAATCATAAAGTGCATTTAATTGAGGCAAAGTGATTTTGGGAGCTTTTTATCGCCCATACATGAAGCGATTCAAGGGAGCTCGTTGTGTTTACTCAGGTTTTTCTCTGCTTGATTTGAAGGACGGTAAATGCTCGGCTAACTCACCTCGCAAACGCCGTGACATCTCCCCTCTGTCCTCTTCACCTGCAGATAACAAGGACTACGACGCCTACCTGTCCTACACCAAAGTGGACCCGGACCAGTGGAGCCAGGAGACCCGGGAGGAGGAGCGCTTTGCCCTGGAGATCCTCCCCGACGTGCTGGAGAAGCATTATGGGTATAAACTCTTCATTCCAGACAGGGACTTGATCCCCACAGGAAGTAAGCTCTCTCTCTCACGGCGATGTCAAGTTGTGTCGAATGTGTTTCTGTCGCTTGGTGTATTTGCTCGTGTTGTCAGTGCGGTGGTGATGCCTTGTGTGTTGTTCTGTGTCGTGGCATAACAACGACCTGTAGAAGACCATCACTGTTCTTCATTTGATCATTATGAAATTTGTTTTTGTTTTCTAACCACTGGCTGAACTGAAGTGGATCAGTATGCTAACAGGGTTCAATCAGGGATTAAAAACAAGAAGAATTTCATTTATATCAACAGTCTTTAATCAGCCTTTACAGCTTGTTGGTTATAAAATATGCATAAATTATACATCACATTCTCAATTATAAAAGGGTCAAAGTTTCAAATTAATGGACAGAGAAATTAGCATGAATACAGCTACTTTTAGTGGTGTCCTACCTCAGTAAAAAGTATTCATATCACTTCAGCAACAACAACTTGAGTGCAAGAAGTTCACTACTGGAAATCATAGCAAGAAATAATGAAAATTTGCTTTAATATTGAAGTAAAAAGTAGATAAACGTGTGCACCAAACAATAAAACCGATCTCTATAATTATGACAACAGAGGTCGGATTGATTGAAAGGAAGAATAATTAAGACTCTAAATGTGAGTAGATTAATCATAATATTGATGTTAAACAACTTAATTCGAAGTTGCTGGTGAACAGTAACTAATTAACGTAGTGTATTTTTATTATTTCACTCCTTCACTCCATTTGAAGCTGTTCTTATGGATTCATTAAACCACCCAAACTAAAGTCAGCAGAATGTGGCAGGGCAGGTCCGGACTTATTACTTCATCCTTTTTGTTCCCCAACTATTGTAAAGTGCCTGATCTGCACTGTTTAAAGCCTATGGGAGGGATAATAACCTATATTACATATGCAACATAATTAGCAGAAGGAGCCAACCCTATTATTATAGCCCTGATCCAGCTCCATACAACCTGCGCCTCTGCATGCTGCTGTGCAATGATGTCAGCTGTACAATCAGAAATCTCTTTATGCATGGATATTAATGCATGTTTTACCGCAGTATATTTCTAATGGAGCCTCCTCACCATGCCCCGCGCTTATCTTTGATTAACTCATCACACAGATGAGTTTGATAATATCATTATGTTATTAGCCACCATTTGAATACTTGCATCTGCCTGTCTTCCCCGCACATACCGCCATTACTAATTATGTTCCTCTTCAGTGGCGTTGCGCCAAGGTTATAAACCGAATCCCTTGCTGTGATTATGTGCTCAATACGGGGGGACTGTTGTAATATGGGAAAAATGGCATAAAAATGCAAGGATTGAGAGGAATCTAAAGTACGTCTGCCACAATCCAGCTCGGCAGCGCAGCTCGCTGGTTTATTGTGTCTCTGTATAAACATTTATCTCCCATTGGGAATGTATTAGCATCTGAACAGTTGATATAATAAAGCATAATCCTGTGCTATAGATAAATACAGTTTGGCCATTGGGGGTTTCAGCATGTGTCAACAATCCTCCTCCTGAGTCACGTGGCGTTTCCACATTACGCTGGATTATTTTTAACATTTCCACTTTTTAATATCTGGAGTATTTCTGGAGCGAGGGCACAACCCTGTCTGACCTCCTACCACCTGTATCCGACTCCTTTGCTTTTTTATGCTACATGTCCCATATTAAACTGGAATAAACTGGTCAAGCGCGATTATCGTTTCACAATCGCCAGCAAGAGCATCAGTGGAGCAAAACACAGTTTATGCCAGAGCCATCATGTCCCCACATTGACAGAAATGTTTTTAATGCAAACAAATGTTCTTCAAATCTCTTGATCACACTTTGAATGCAAATATCTATGTTTAGGTTTCACCAATGATCATTTCCAGGATGACACAAGACTACTTAGAGGTACTTTCCCCAGATTTCTAACGCTCGTGTCAGACACACACCGACACTGACGTAGGAATTACTTCCTGTTACAGATGGTTTCACAAGTGGTCAAGGTGTTAGATGATAAGATGTTATAATAAACCACCTATTGAATAGTTTGATTAGTTATTTATATTGTTTACGCTACATACACACTAAAAAAACTGGGTCAATCTTGGACTAGCTACATGCTACATGCTACATCCCACATTTTTTAGAGTGTAAAGTTGTTTGCTTTAGTGTCAGTGACAGAAAAAAATGTGTTGTTGTGTAATTTTGAAGCTACTTGTGGTACCACCAATCTGGCAGCATAAATCCATCAAATTTAAGATGAATTTCCCACTAGATCAGGATTAAAGAAGCTCGAGTTGTGGCGTCTGATCTGCACCTGTTGCTTCACTGTGTCAAAGGAAATTCAGCTTCATGCATTTTCAAAAATGTGCAAACAATGCTGCTCGGTGTCGCCAACACTTTAAATGTACAGCGCTGAGTGTAAAAACGACCACCACTGTACTATTTAGTAATAAGTCAAACTACAGCGAGCAGGGCAACAGTGATTTCCTGCCCCGCGTAATTTAGCGTTGATTTAGTTTTTATGTCGACTTGAATCAATTATTACACATGCAACGGTTCGATTGTAAAGCTTGTGAAGCCTCTGAAAGGAGGAATTTAATCTATAAAGCTATAAAGTGTTAGCAGACAGCACCCCGAGAGGGCAGATTTACTCTTAGCTTAATCAATTCAAAACATAAAATGAAACTACTGCTCATTAGCTAATTATATAGTATCCATTCATCCATTCCCGTTTGTTTTACTCGCGATAAGATCATAAGAAGAAACTTGGCCGAACCTAAAACTGAACAAGCTCACGGGGGAGTTTTTTTAGCATTGGGGACATATTGTGGCGAATTACCGATTACACGAGGACCAATTAGCAAACAGCAAACTTGTCATGTTGAGTTCAAATGCAAGAAACACAGAGGAGGTCAGCGAGAGAGGAAATGTGGCATTTGTTTGCTTAAAGACCAGCAGAGGATATTATTCACACACACACACACACAGAGAGGAGGGTCACAAGGTTTGATTGGGAAGTGAAGCCCTGTTAGTCCCGCCTACCTGCCGCTCTCCTCCGTCTCGGCCAAAAAGAGCTAAAAGCAAAGCCGCCTCCATTCATACACTCCACTCCTCCTCCTCCCGACACCCAGGACAGGCCTGGGGAAAACACTTAATCACATTCATTATTACACAAGCAGCTGAGCTCCTCATTAGGCTCCTGTATTTACTGTAAACTCGCACTTATTTAACCTCCGCACGATAGATGTGAGTTTAAGATGACACCGGCGTCCCGCTTGGCTTTGAGTGTTGAATGTAAAACCAATTGATCCACTTCCTCATGTCGCTGTCTGTGCATCTCATGATTAAATGAGGCTGCAGATGTTTATTCGAATATATCTTCACAAATCTCTTTTATCTTCATTTTATGTATCAATATCTTCATGCCAGATGGTGGAATAATTTAGCTTCAGCGTGCATTTTAAAATCCATCAACGTCACTTTTTCGTGCTTAATGTTATTTGGACTTGTTTGTTTGAAACTGATGAAAGGGAGTAGTTTGGTAAGAAGTCGCTATGAGGCCAAGAGAGTTCTTTACGTAGCCTGTGTGATATGTTTCATCAGATTTTCATCAGCTCTGTGTAGTTTCACGTACAATTAAAGCGGCCCATGATTAAAAGAGAAAGTATACAAGCAAATCATACAAATGGAAACGATGCTTTGACTTTTTATCCATCAAAGTTGTGCATCCCTCTCTGTGTCTCCGTCTGCAGCCTACATCGAGGACGTGGCGCGCTGCGTGGACCAGAGCAAGCGTCTCATCATCGTCATGACGCCCAGCTACGTGGTGCGGAGGGGGTGGAGCATTTTTGAGCTGGAGACGCGGCTGCGCAACATGCTGGTGACCGGCGAGATCAAGGTCATCCTGATCGAGTGCGCCGAGCTGCGCGGCATCATGAACTACCAGGAAGTGGAGGCCCTCAAACACACCATCAAGATGCTGACGGTCATCAAGTGGCGCGGGCCGTCCAGCAACAAGCTCAACTCCAAGTTCTGGAAGCAGCTGCTCTACGAGAT
>OOFC01023182.1:0-10951 GCA_900323345.1 Pseudochromis fuscus
TGGATTTAGTGATACATGACTTATATTTGTTTTATTGGTTTTACAGTGTTTTATTATTTATTTTCATTGCTTTGATTTTATAGATCCATTTACAGCCTACGTCATCAAGAAGCTGCGTGCGCATTTTGGCAACAGAAGTGCTATGTCCCATTGTTTACCTGGTATTGTCTGCACCTCTCTGGGAAGAACCACGTGGAAATGTAGCCCATCAAAATGTCTGGTTGTTGTGTTTTTGATCTTGTGCAGAGACTCCTTAGTGAGTGTGGAAGCTAGCTGTTAGCATTAGCAGCGTTAGCCGCGGTTTTGGTGCATGCCATCAGCCTGTTATCATTTTTATATTGGACACTGGCAGTTTAGATTGTTATGTTATATTAACGAGGCTTGACAACCGAGCTTCATCGTACATAACGTTTTTATCTCGTCAACACCACAACAACTGTTACCATGACAACCTTCCATTTATATGCGTCATTAACTACGGGTACCGGCAAGTGCAAACGCCTAATACATCACAGTTAAGTTATCTGAGCAGTTCATGTTCATTTCTGTTAAAGAAAGTGAAATCAGCACAATAATACTTACCCTGCCATACAGGTGCAGTTTGCAGTGTGTATATAGTCCTCCACTTTGTTGATAATGCACCAGAGTAGTTTGACAAGCTCAGTATTAGTAAAGCAAAATATATTTTCCTACCTTGGTCAGAGTGCTCTCAAGAGAAGAGCAAAAATGAGGAAACATTAGGAGATCCCAGAAATCTGCAGATGCTACAAAATAAGAACAAATATTCTGCATGAGCCTCATTGTGTTCTGTGTTATCTCAGATGCTGATAGAAATACCACTGTGCCATTTTTTCCCCCACAGACAAATGTGCCAAAGTAGCTGGTACAGGTCTGAGTGTACCGCACAATGTACAGATACACTTTCTGATTAACAGCATTACAGGCGTTTTCTCATCGCTACCGCTGCTGTTTGCTGGATGAATATTGAAAATGCAAAGTCACCAGGGTGCATGTGAGTTTCTGTGAAGTAATTTCCTGTTATCTTGCTCTCTGTATTAACCAGGCTGTGTAGCAGCACAGCTCCTACTGTAATGTAACTAAAGAGGTCGTCAGTCTTTGAGATGAACTGAAACATGTTTTCTCTCCATATTTTCTACCAAATGAACCTCTGCTGCTTGTATTTGAAGATGGGACTGGTGCAGCCAAATACTTCTTATACCAGTGTGTACTGTAAGTATTCAATAACTCTCTAAACTCTCTTCCTATAGAAACTCTCTGAGAAGAGTTTCACTCCGTCTCCTGTGGGCATTACAAACATGGGGTTTGCAGCACACACTTTTTACTGGCATGCATTTCTGAGTTAACCTAATACAGATGTGTTCGCTGCAGGAAAGTCTCAAAGTCCACCTCTGCTTCCGCCCCCTTCTCTGATTGGCCGGGGGAAATGGCAGAAGTTAGGGGAGGAAAAATTCTCCACCAGCTGTAATTTAGGTGTCATGATTTGCCTTTTTCACCATCTTTCTGCGCTGGCTTTACGCAGGCAGAGGTAAAATGGCCTCGGCACATGACAGAGCTGTTCTCCAGGCTATTTTCAACCCCACCAGCCCCTTCGGAGACGTCTCTGGCCTTAACCAAGAGGAGGAATTAATTGATGATGGTGAGCGTGAGCTTCTGACTTGATGCGTCTCTACATATCATGTCACAGCATATTGAATTTATTTGAACACTTTCCATTCCTGGGCTGAAGAAAACATGACATTGTAATCCAGACTGAGTTCTGGGTGACATTTCTGTGTTTTCCTTGCCACGGTACCTGTCAATTGAGTTTGAGTGCTTTTTCAACCTGTTTATCTCCTCCTGCCAGACAGTGGCTTTGACACAGAGTTGCTGAAGCAAGTGAAAGAGTTGGAGATGCGGGGTGTCTCAGCGGCGGAGGCTGGGGATTTGCAAGCTGCACTTCAGCTGTTCAGCCAGGCAATCCAGCTCCTGCCTCAGCGAGCCTCTGCCTATAACAACCGGGCACAGGCCCTGCGGCTGCAGGGGGACACAGCAGGTACATGCAACAAATTCAATAATAAACCTTTCCAGAGGCGCCGCGGTGTGCCAACATATCAGACTGTCGAGGCCGAGGCCGGGCCAGCATGACACATGATCAGAGTTTTGTCTGTCTGATGCACTTTGTCAGCAGTGGTACTGAATCAGCACTGAGTTAGCCTTGTGTTTGGGTCTTTTACCAGCAGTCTGTCACAAGGTTGGTGGGTTTGGAGACAACAAATTACAAGGATGTTGCTCACAAAGCTTCAGAGCTGCTTTGTGGAGCTGACTGCACTGTGAGATTATCACATTTCTAACTGTGTGATTAACAAACATCCCAAGTATTTTATAGACACAGTTTAATATTTGTTGCAAAAATGATGAAGCTAATGCCTTTGTTAGTTGTATTTCTTGGATTATTCTCTGGAGACTGCTCAGGCTTCTTTACTCTCACTCCAAGGACATCGCTGTGTCATTCACAGTCCTCAATCACTCACACTGTCTGTGTCTGAGAGACTGGAGTTTCCACTGATTGGCAGTGCATTGAAACACATCTGAAACCCGGCATCAGCTGCTGTTCGTTATTAATTTTCCAACAAAAACATGCACATTTTGAATATGCAGCAGGAGCATGGAGAGGAGAGTGGTTGATTCACTGCTGTAGCACAGAGCAGCTTCTACAGCAGCTACTTTACTCATGAAAAGAGGATTACTGATGCATCTAAAATTCCTGTGCATCACAAACACCAGACTATTAGTTTACAGTCAGTTTAGACTATAAATACTATGATTTTTTTTGACTGCATAGTAGACTGACTTTAAAACACCATGAACCTCAGATCACCTTTCCAAACATGTTTGTGCTTCACGATGCTTCTCCGTCTCCTCTGCCTCCTCTCCTCAGGAGCCCTGGAGGATCTGGACCGAGCCATCGCTCTGAGCAGCAACACTGGACGGACTGCCTGCCAGGCGCTGGTGCAGAGAGGCCTTTTACGTAGACTGCGATGCCAGAACGAAGAAGCCAAAGCAGATTTTGAGAAAGCAGCTGCTCTCGGTAGTGAATTTGCTCGACAACAGGCCGTGCTTCTTAACCCTTACGCCGCGCTGTGCAACAAAATGCTGTCAGAGGTGATCAACAAACTACGTAACCCGGAGGTGTCCGAGATGCAGTAGGAGACTGTTGGATGCACCTTTTCTGTTGTGGATCAATAAAATAACCATTTTGTTTTTTAAAGATTTTATTGGTGTTTCATTGATTGTGCTGCTGTAAATGTCATATTTATTACAGTATGATGTCATCTCACAAACACAGACTTCTCATCACAAAGCATGCATGTTTAATCAAGTATGACATCATGGAAATGTGATGTGTCCAGCGTGTGATGTGAGACGAGGTACTTCAGCTTTTCACCACTAGATGTCAGTCTTGTCATGTTGAAACAGCAGCTTCACCTCTCACTGTATTCAATCCAGCTAAATAACACTTTCACTATATAAAAAGATACAACAACCAGATTAATACGACAGATTACGAGGACTTGGGGATTCACTTCATTTTCTTTCAAACACACTGCAAGGATAGAGACATTTTAAAGCATTTTGCCTACGTACAAAAACAGGATTTAGGGAGAAAAATACAGGGTGAGAAAATCACATCAAAATTTCAGCTCATGTCAAAGTTAATTTCTCACATGCAGCGTTCAGGATGTGTCTGCAGGGCTTCACCACACAGCAGCTCTTCTGTTTTTCTGCATGCGGAGGCTTTATCCACTTTTTATTTTTCATTTTTTCAGATGCATACATATCACATCTCAGTGATTTTAAACATGGCGGTCCACCCACTGCACCGCGGGCCGTGAGAGCGTTATCTGTTGTGCTTTAGCTTCCCTCTGACCTCACCCAGGCAGGGTAACGCCACCGGCTCCCTGCGCTCCTCCCTCTGGTAGAAGGAGCAGGTTTTCAGGTGTTCAGACATGGACGCGGTGTCTCTGAAGCTCCATCTGTCCACCGAGGAAAACCGAGTGCTGAACGTCCAGACCTGCACCGACACAAAAGGAGGAAGAGCTGAAGCAGGTGGAGGAGGCTGCTGCAGTCATGGCATCTATCAGCTACAGTGCACGGCCACGAGGATGAATGTATTTTTAATGTCCGTGGAATCTAGATCACAGGAGTCTTTTATCACATGTCAGAGCGTGATGTTATTTCTATTCCCATCTATTACAAATGTACACAAATTATGCCAATCGCTGGGGAGCAAATACCCAGCTGCTGCCCCGCGCGGCCTTATCAACATCCTGTTTCCAAGAGTGATCTGACTTGTTATGGCCGCACTATTTTTACTGGCAGCAAAGCCTCAGGCCATTCCACATCACTGAAATCTCCTTTGTCCCGTGACCACTGCAGTGCAGAGATAGTCATTGTAAACACACACACATGCACATTTACACCGTCTATTAGCTCCAGCACAGAGGTTTCCACTCGTAGATTTCTCCAAATCACACTGAATGGAGAGGAGCTGGTTGTAGATGCTTGAAGTGGAGAATCACCCACTGCCCTGAATATAAAAATCTACAACCAGGTCCCGCTGCCCTACATGCTGTGATGTTTGGGTAGCCGTGACCTGGATGGCTGAGGATCTTCACACACATCCATGGAGTAGATGGTTTGTATGTCAGCAGCATACCTGAAGAAGTACTTTAGAGTTTACAACTTTGTTACTGAGAAAAATTTCTGAGATTTTTCTTCTATTTTTCACTACCTAATTTTATTTTTTTTGGAAGCCTGTTTCTGCCAGTGAAAAAAATATAAAAAAGAAGAATAAAGTCATAATTACGAGATAAAAAAAAGGTCATAATTATGAGATTTAAAAGTCATAATTATGAGATACTAACCAACAGAGGCCACTGGGGCATATGGGGCTCATAACACACATATGCATCCAAGGACATACATGCTGATTAACAGACATTACCAACGTCCCCAATGCTTTGTTTTCAATGTTTGCTAATGTGTGCCGAGGATTTTTTGGGTATTCATAATCGAGGTCCTATGTAGGAGCTTAATTGTGGAGATTGCTTTTTCCCCCTCCTCTCTCCTACTTGAGGTGCGCATTTTCTTTCTCATAATTATGACTTTTTATCTCATAATTATGACTTTCTTCTTCTGTTTTATATTTTTTTCACTGGTGGAAACCGGCTTCCATAATTTTTATCGTCACCAATTGGCATACAGACAAAATTTTGTTTGAGGTCTTAAAAGCTGTATCTAGATGTATTAACATCATCATTGGTGATGGACACTCATCTCCAGAACCTCCTGGACAACAACCTCATGAAGAGATGCTGCTGAATTAAACGGCTGCACCTCAGTGGTCGAATCTGAATCACTTCAAATTTGAACCTTACACACAGTTCCCATAATTCCAGGAGGGATTTAGTTAATCTCCAAATAAAAAACTGAAGCAGCTGCAGGCGTCCTGCACGGCTCAGACTCCTGGACCTTGCGGCGTCCTCGTGGCCTTGTACTCAGAGCCAAGAGGTCCAAGAGTAGCTTAGTGGTCTCATGTAAACCGAGGGTCCAGGTTTTTAATTCAAGCTGCTGCATGTTTCCTGAAGTCAGCTTTCAAATAAAGAATAACTGCAGCTCTGAAAAAGTTCAGATTGTTTGTCTGTAATGGCTGTGTTTGTATATTTAATGATATGTTATTGTTTGTCTGTTTGTGTTGGTTTTCTGATTTGTTTTCCCACAGCCTGGATGAACCAGTTCAGCTCTGTGTTTCCTCCTGGTGCTGATTTCTGACACAGAAAGGACACAGAAAAAAAAAAAAAAAGCTGTAAATCTCCAGTGGCTGCTTCAGTGGGAACCCTTTAACTGCTGCCAACACGGCTGTGATTCAGTTTGTAATATTGTTAGAGAGGAGTATTGACAGTCTGGAGAGTGTTTACAATGCAGCAGCTGTCACGCTGCGTGAATGACTGAAATTTTCCAATGACAGTTAACAGAGTGGTGCCAGGTACTAAAGGGGGGACTCATATGGAGGTTTGTCCTTGTGTTTACTTTCCCTTCATGGACTAATGAGTTTTAAATCAAAGTAATGTAGAGACGGAGTTTTAAAACTTATTAAAAAAATAAATATTTGAAGTTTTTTATAATAAAACCACAAGGGAAAAAATTAAACAGATACTTGCTTTCTTTCGACACGTCCAGGAGATTCGCCCAGTTGAATATTTCTTCCTTTCCCACTTGAGGGACACCATCCCCCTCTCCTGCAGCAGCGTGGCACATACGTCTCTCGTCAGACGGGAGACCTGGGACAGCTGAGACAACGTAAAGCTGTCAAGGTATCCCGCAATATGCTGAAGGATCTCCAGGGGCAGCGTGCTCAGGGGATCCAGATTATGTGCGCCATTTCTCAGAGGCCTGAAGGTTTTCCCGCCTTCACACAGGGACGAGGGGACCTGTGGCTGCAGCGCTAAGGTGTTGACATTTTGGGAGAATTTGATGGTGGCCTGATGACCTGCGGGGCGAAACCTGGTCTGGGTGAAAGTGCAGCCGAGGTAAGCTAACGGGCAGCGCTGCTGGAACCAGCCGCTGAGCGAGGCCTGGATGTCAGAGTGCACATTCCTGAAGTGAGAGGGGAATTCATCACGACGAAAGAAGTGGCCGCACATGTAGGTGAAGGCTGAGCTGCTTTTGTTGTGTCTTCTAGTGACAGACTCGGCTTCAACGTGCACGTACAGGCTGCGACGTTTGTCTGCAACCACATCGGCGAGGGATGCATCTGCTTTGAAGGGAGCGGAGGGAAAGTTGTAGGTTTGTGTACCTACGTGGTCGTACAGACCATCTGTGGAGGAACTCTCTGAGATTAAATGTCCCTTCAGTTCCTTTTCCAGACAACACAAAAGCGTGGTGCTAATCTCCTCACAATTCGGGAGGTCCTCAACTGACACGCCCAGGTCTGCAGTATCAACACTCTGGTTTATGGTCTTGGCCTTACGCATGGGGTCTTTCAGGTGACAGCGCTTTGCTCGGTAGCTGGTGGGGACATTGAAGGAGCGGACGCTTTTAACCTCGATGGGCTCCAGGTTCCCGTAGACAAAATCCTTCTCTCTCGGCGTGCACGCAGGAAGTTGGCCGAAGTTAATCAGCATTGACCCGTGATGCACCAGATACATATTGAACTCTGCAATGTGCACTTCTCTACCTAACCTCTCAAGGACCCCGTCTTGCCATGGCGCGAAGCCAGTTGCACCATCCGTGCTCGTAGCAGCAGCAGCAGCACTCTCCTCTTCACCCTGGCGTGAGCCTCTTGTCTCGCCCTGACAGTTTGATGACTCCTGCTTTTCCTTTTCTTGTCCCTTTTCCACCTTGTTAAGGTTTTTGACAGTTTGCTTGCATCCCTCCCTCTCCTTATTGAACATTTTCTCCCAGGAGCTGTAATTTTCGATACTCGTCACATCCCTGCTCGTTGCTATAGCATCTCTCTCCTCTTGACTCAGTTCTTTTTCCTCCATCGCTGCACAGCCATCCTCTGTAAATTCACCACAATCTAAAGAACAAGCCTCTGCAGGAGCAGGACCCTCGGCCCCGGCACAAACACTGTGAAGTGGAGGATCCTCCACCACCAACTCAGGGAAAATGCTCTTCATTTTGATGGATTGAAACAGCAGCTCTTGGTCCCTGAGAGCCAAAGCCACGTCGAGGTTTTCCTCAGAGTCAACCTGAGGCTTTTCAGAAACATTTCTGTAGAAGGTCAGATCAGTTTCTGCGACGGGCCAACGGTTCCACTCCTGAGAGCAGCAGACCACGCTGGCCGGGCAGACCTGCAGGTGTTGGGCCAGCCTGCGGCGCTGCATGGTGAGAGGACAGCCGTAATCAACGTTGAGACACGGCACCGTCTCATTGGGACAGAGGAGCTGGTGCTCCTCTTGCTTGCACATGTGGAGGCTGGCACCGCAGTTTTTACGACACTTGACGAGCATGCACGAGACGGAGATCTGCACCGGGACTTTACAGTGAGCACTGAAACACTTGTCGCAGTGTGTGTGAGAGCCCACTGGCATCTTTGTGCTCTTCACCTTAGGAGACAAATAACACAACACAGCAGATGACAGGGTCTCTACTGCAGCTCATTCCCAAAAGCAGATGTGGATAAAAATAAATAAACACACTTACCATTATGGCTTATGAACACAGGGATATGATCATTGGAGAAGATTTCAAGACACTGTTAGAAAATATAAGAAAATATTTTAAAGTACAGCAGCTACCTCCAACAAAGACTGTTAGCATACAGACTAATTGTAGCAGATCAGATGTGCACTGACATGCAAATTTTAGATGAATCCTCAGGTTAAAAAAATAAGTTTTAGAAGAAAGAAAGAAAGAAAGAAAGAAAGAAAGAAGTCATCAGCAGGAACAACAACAGTAAAAATTTCTCACCCTTTGTTCCCCCTGTCGCCTCTGCTTTCTCCAGCACCTCTGAATAACCTCTGCTCCGTGTCTGGACATTATAAATAGACACAACAGAGGGGCAGACAGGCCAGTGGGACGGGGCACTATTGTCACACAGCCATTAAGAGCCAAGGTCAAGTTACAGCCTCCACCACTGCTGCACGGTGACAGGGTGGTGATAATAACAGCTAATCCAGGTTCTCAACAACTTCAACTACCGTGTGTCCAAAAACACCAACATCTTAACGATACACCCACCGTGCACTGTGCAGCATTTGTGTTTAGTTGTAATTATAATAACACAAAACTGAAGCTACAATTTATCATTTTAGAGATTGTTGCAGGATTACACAATTTAGATGCATGAAACCATTATATTATGATTCTGACTGTTTATTTTCATGATCTAATTGTGTGAATAGGTTGGATGTCTTGATGCATGTCTTCCACTAGATGTCAGTAACACACTTTGAGAAACTCGGTCAACATTTTTCCATCAGCTGTTTTTGCTCAGATAAAATCCTCAACGTGGACAATCTACAGTAAAAAAAATAAATAAATAAAAAAATCAAAGGTTTTTGTTGTAAAAATGTTAATTTCAACGAGTTAATTCATCTTCTTCTCAAACCTGTGTGGATTTTTCTACCTGATGTGAAATTTAAAGCAGGTTTTGGACTCATGTCTCAGTTTTAATTAACTGATGCAAAACTGAAACATATAGTTTCACAGTATATATATAAAAAGCCTCTGCTGCTCCACATAGTTTCATGTTTCATTCATTATTTCTCACATATTAAAAGGTGAACCTGTGTGTTTGTGTGTGGCTCGTGTCGTCCTCTTGTCTCCGTGTTGTGCAACATAAAGGCGTATTGAACTAGCCTAACTAGCTTTGACTAATTACACTCATTTACAATAAAGCTGGCTGAACTATCATCCCGTTCACTCCCCCGCAGCACCCAGCGAGGACCTCCTGACATCTATTTTGTAAAAATGTGCTGGATCCACAACTGGCATCTGGAAGTTTTCATGCCTGTTGTTTTTTTGTTGTTTTTTTTTCACCTGGCACAGATTACAATGAACAGCTTATCAGAGGCAGCTGCTCTGCTCTCTATAGGCTCTGCAATCAGCATACATTACATCAAGCAGGAGACAGAGAGAGAGAGAGGGAGAGAAACCGTGGTGAGGAAAAGAGAAAGCTGCTATTTCAGTGTGTTGTTGTTCTCCTGCAGCAGCCCAGCTGAGAGCGGAGGGGTAATATTGTTGGGGGGAGATTAGTCGAGTAACATTTTATAAGTGTGTCTTTAAATAATAACTAAGTTTGTCACCTGCTTTGTTGCTTTCAAACTACAACAGAGATGGTTTAAAAGGTTGAAATTCTTATGTGTCACCAGGATATTTACAAATCACAAGATTCAAGATCTAAAGATTTTATTTGTCTCCTGCAGTGAGATCGGGGTCGGTGGTTCGATTCCTGCTCCTCCCAGCTATTGTCAGTGTGTCCTTGGGCAAGACACTTTACCCACCTTGCCCTGTGTGACTGCTGAATGGGTTGGCAGTGGTCGGAGGGGCTGTAGGTGCAAATTGGGCGCTGTGGCTAACTTAGCAGTATGAATGAATAATGCTCTTTGTAACCCCTTTGACTCTGGACTTCCAGAAAACAACGCTACATAAATCCAAACCATTAATATTATTTTTCATGCTCATAAGAGAAAGTGAAATGCAATGAACTGTCCACAAGGCCATGAACAAAAGTCAACTATAGAAGGAGCAGTAGAGATGAACACTACAGGCCGTAAGTTTGGACACACCTTCTCATTCAATGTGTTTTCTTTATTTTAATGTATATTTACATTGTAGATTTTCACTGAAGGCATCAAAACTATGAATGAACTGAACTAAAAAAGGTGAAATAACTGAAAACATGTTTTATCTTCTAGTTTCTTCAAAATAGTCACCGTTTGGTCTGATTACTACTTTGCTCACTCTTGTCATTTTCTCCATGAACTTCAAGAGGTCGTCACCTGAAATAGTTTCCACTTCACAGCTGTGACTTATCAGGGTTCAGTAGTGGAGTTTCTTGCTTCATCAATGGGGTTGGGACCATCAGTTGAGTTGTGCAGAAGTCGGGTTAAGCCAGGGGTGGGCAATCCTGGTCCTCGAGGGCCGCTACCCTGCATGTTTTAGATGTGTCCCTCTTCCAACACACCTGATTCAATGATCATCATCGTTATCAGGCTTCTGCAGAGCTGGATGATGAGCTGGTCATTTGAATCAGGTGTGTTGGAAGAAGGAAACATCTAGAACATGCAGGATAGCGGCCCTCGAGGACCAGGATTGCCCACCCTTGGGTTAAGCCCTATTGGACAACTGTTAAAATACATGTTATGGCAAGAACCAATCAGCTGACTAAAGAAAAACGAGTGGCCATCTTTACTTTACTGACTTTTACTTTAGTGACGACCTC
>OOFC01023182.1:13893-33399 GCA_900323345.1 Pseudochromis fuscus
AAATTGTTGGATTAAAATAAATAAATAAATTAATATTTGGTCAGAACGAATAAAATCTTACATAAAATCTACTAAATGTCAGATTAAAAATGACAAAAATGTTGATTAAATCTACAAAATGTTGGATAAAAGCTATAAATAGTTGATTAAAAACAATAATTAGTCGGGTAAAAACAAAACAAAAAATACAATTCTGGATAAAACAATAAATAGTTGGTTAAAACAACCAAATACTGGGTAAAAACATCACAATGAAGGGTTAAAAACTGTAAAATATCAGATAAAACAAATATTTGTGTAAAAACTACACAATTATGGCTAAAAAAGAATAAAACGTTGAATAAAAACTATAAATAGTTGCTTAAAAACATAAAGTAGTTGGGTAAAAAAAGATAAAATAAAGGGTAAAAACAACACAACATTGAGTAAATAAAAAATGGGGGTTTAGAAAAAATAGTTGGTTAAAAAATACCAAATACTGGGTAAAAACATCACAATTTTGGGTTAAAAACTATTAAATGTCAGATAAAAACAATAGATATTTGGGTAAAACCTACACAATTATGGGTAAAAAGAATAAAAAGTTGAATAAAAACTATAAATAGTTGATTAAAAATGATAATTAGTAGGGCAAAACAAAACAAAAAATACAGTTTTGGATAAAACAATAACTAGTTGGTTAAAAACATCACAATGTTGAGATAAAAACTATAAAATGTCAGATAAACACAATAGATATTTGGGAAAAAACAATAAAATGTTGGAAGAAAACAATAAAACATCAGATAAAAACAACAGACCATCTTACTGGGTTAAACTGATGCAGCCTGTGGTTATCCCAGTATCATCCAGTACTAGATTAAAAAAAAAAACGGTATTATTTAGTGTGTACATACGCCGAAGATTTTTTTTTTTTTATTGTAGTGAATTTAAAAAGCTCTCCTCGACTCATTAAAACTATAAACCATCTCCATCATCTTAAGGCACTAAAGTCTTTTTAACCTGACACTGCAAATTAGCTCCCAGCTGGAGGATACATTTAATAGTATCTGCCTTTTGGGTGAGGATTGTTCTACGAGGCCCTTCTGGACCACATAAGGCAGCATATGGTCAGCCAAAAATAGGAGGGGAGAGTCCACACCGAACTTCACACCTAGTTTTCACTTTCTCATTATACACCCCTCACACACACACACACACACACACATCGTCCCAGTTAATTAAGAAGGTGTCACGTTTTCTTTGAAATCCCTCTCCAGTTCAACTCTTCATCTTCATGTCAGATCCTGACTGAGTAACAACGAGACGGTTTGCTGACCCCGACCAATGAACATGCAAATGTTTATAGCCATATCAATTTAGCTCCCAGCCTTTCTGCTCCCAATATTCTGCTTTTAATTACAAAGACTAATTAAAAGTACCTTGTAATGAAGTCTGTGTAGGTTCCCCCCAGGGCAGGGTACTTTGTGTCATTTTGCATCATTAATGCCGAATACGCCGACGAACGACAAAATCTCCAAAGTTGTAAATGAGACATTTCACTCCTTACTTGTTCGCTTTAATGTCACGAGCTAATAACTGCAGAGAGAGGGAGCGAGGACACAGCGTAGCACCCAGTCATTTCATGCCCAATATACAGCCATAATAAATGATAGATCATATAAAATTCATGAAAGAAGTAAAACAGCTTGTTGTAGACAAGTTAAATAATAAAATTCGCTGAAGCCATTCATCAGCTCTGTCTGGTCCCTGCAGGAGGAACTTTTATATGCATGATGCTCACGTTCAGAGTCTGTTTCAGTCACACTGCTGAAAATCAGGAAGTTAAAGGTGTCACATGTGAACCGCTGCCTTCCCACTGCACTGCTCTTCATGCATATTTAGATTTTTCATATTGAAACTTCTTATTTTTACTGGAACTTGATGCAATTTTTTGTCAATTTTCAACTGCAAGAGTCCACATTTCCCCTCTGGGATCTAATAAACTGTTCTGATTAGTGTGGACAAATATATTATTTTCTGATTACATCAAATGGATGTGATAGGAACGATTTCTGCTTTTTGAGATTAAAATCAAACTTTAAAGAAATACAGATTTCAGCTTCTTGGGTGAAGTAAATGAGACTGATCGTTATTGGTTTAATTCAAAATGTATGATCTTATCTTGTGGCCATGCATCTGAAGTTTGAAATGTTTCTTTCCGACTAAAACATTTATATGTGATGTAAATAATGTATAACAACAGAGTAAGAAGTCAAACAGCTGGTTGTAGACGAGTGAAGTAATAAAGTTTGTCAAAGACATTTATCAGCTCTGTGTCGTCGCTGCAGGAGGAGGTGTTACATCTCAGATGCACAGATTTAAAATCCCTTCACATGAAGAATCAGGAGAGTGTCGCATTTTAACGCTTCCTTGTTATTTTCCACTATGATATCAAAGCACAAAGGAACAATTTATGGCCCAAAATGTACAGATTATAACATCCTGGGTGGAATTAACAACAGCTGAACTTGGTTAGAACACACACACACACACACGTTAACAGAGCTACCATCCAGAGCAACTCAGGGTTCAATATCTTGCCCAAGGACACTTTGACATGTGGACAGGATCGAACCACAGACCTTACGATTTGTGCACGACCCACTCTGCACCTGCTACCTGAGCCACATCATCTATTTACAATTATTTTGCATGCACAGATTAATTTTTCACCCACATATCAGATTTTACTGTGGAAAACAAGTAATGAGAAGATGGATCAATGGATAACAAGTAATTAATGTTTTGAATGTTTCAAGTGCTTCTGTTCAACTAAGAAATGTAAATAAAACTCTGCTTTTAGATTTGTTTTTATCCCCAATACAGTTTTTTTTAGATAATCTACAGAGTGTTGTTGACAGGGTGGAGCTGTGAGACTAAAATACCAAAACACTGGGGTTCAACAGACAAAAAATCTCCACAAAGTTGCAAAATTTTGTTGGAATTGACTTTATTTTCATCACACTGTTATTTGATCTATTATTAAAAACCATTTTCCCAGCACATGTAAGAATGACTCATTTAAAATATGCATGAAACAAAAATATGTTGCGAGTGATAATGAATCAAAAAGCTCCTCAGTGTTGATGCTGTGTGTAAAAGTATCTGTTCACAAATCATCATCTCCTGTTTGTTTGTAATGCATAATTTTTTATCAGGGATCCACAGGAAGAAGAAGAAAAAAAACACACACAAAATGTCATGCAACAGACATTGATAAAGATAATTCCTTCCCAGGTGCAGCTAAAATAGTCGCTGTGTGTTTCTGCTGTTGTGGGGCTGAGTGATAAGCAGCAGACACTGATAAGAGACCTCAGCAGAACCACAGGCTGCGAGTCCCACCGCTAACCTTTTACTTCCCAACAAGTTTAGGCAGACACAGCAGACGTGGGTGTGTGTGTGGGTGTGTGTGTACGAGTGTTTCCACATATCCATGTCCCGATGTTATCGCTCTGTATGTTGTGTATGCAGCAGTTTTTTGTTGCTGTACCTGCTGTGCTCTGAATGCAGCAGTTATGCATATGCATTATACTGCGTAGGCTCCTTATTTTGTTTCTCTCCACCACCACCTCCAACTGCATCGCACATTACAACAAAAAATGATAACAACACGTGGAAATTACCATAAAGTCGTCATTTCTCTGTGCAACAATCTCCACAAACATGCACTTAATACGTCTCGCTGAGGTATGTTCGGGGCTATCAGTTGTTTCATAACTTAACCCTTCCAAGTCGAAGGCATCGTATACGAAGCCGGGGTCAAGGGTTACAAAATATTTAATAACTTCTGATCGGTTTAAGATAAAAACTTACTTTTTTGTTGAAAAGCGGAGACTTGTCAAAACCATAGATCTACCGCCGCCGTTGTCTTCCGGCAAAATGGCGGCGCTTCAGCTCGATTGGCTTATCAGAGTCCAATCAGGCAATCCTATGCTGTCACATGATGTGCCAATATCCAATCGTACGGCGTATCAGCCAAGGAAGTATCAAAGAGTAGAGTGTTAGCAAGATAGATAACTGCTCCAACACTATCTGTTGTTTCCGCGATTAAAAATGGGCTCTGCATGCACTTAGAGGACCGTTATTTCATTTGGATAGTGCATAAATGAAAACAGCACTGTTATGTGTGTTACTGATGGATATTTTTCATCGAAAACGTTTTATTTGACTTAAATAATACCACGATGAACCGGAAAGACGAGAAAAACGATCGGCGTTGTTTTGAGGGGGAGTCCTCCTTGAGCTCCCTCACATTGACTCTTTGGCTGAAAGTGAGCGGCAGTGGAATTTCTGCATTTGTATTTTACTTAGGGCCTTCATTTTTTACCCCATTATCCCTAAGACCTTAGAAAACATTTTTAAAATGTCCATAACGTTGTTCATTATAGTTTGCTGCATTTTTACAACAAATATATGTGAACTTTATTTTTCGCCTTATTTTTTTCTTTCTCTTTATGAGTCTGTCGCTTTTTTTTTTACATTCATATAACACAAATATAACACAGATTTATGAAAGCTAAGGTTGTCCTGAACAAAATGATGTGAATTACATGATGACTATTTTATGAGCTATAATACAGAAACATTTCCAGGCACAGAAAATTCCCCAAAACACCCTTAGACTAGGGAGAGTTAAAGGTGTAATTTTTTTTTTTAAAAACCACCTCTGCTGCCTTTAAAACCCCTACAAGAAGCAGCAAGGGAGGATGGAGAAATTGAAAAGGACTTCTTTAAACTCCTGTGACAAATGACTAATGATATTGATTCGATCTAAATACAAATACAGGACTAATAGCTCTGCAGGAGCAACACTAAATTAGAAAACGTGATGGACAGCAGGAGCTCAGTGTGTGTGTGTGTCTGCACCTGCAGATATATACACAGTCACCGCATTAATTTGTCCTGATTCAATAAATGGAAATGTGAGCTAAAAAAACATACATGCATCACGGGGAGTTCAGGAAATGTTGTACAAAAAGTGAAAAGACCCTCAGCATACAGACAAGTCTTTTCATTTCCTTTCACCTTAAAAAGTCCACAGTCAGGATATTCTCCACTGAGCCACACGGATCAGAAATGTTTGAAATTCCCCGCTGTGCTGTTCTCCAATTACTGCCATTGATGTTTACCCCTGAATTGGCCCAGACTCTCACAGCATGCCCTGTTGGTCTCAGTCTCATACAACTGCTGCCTGCAGCTTCTCTCCAAACGGGGGCGTGACTCAGCTACACAACTCCAGGGGAAATGCCACTCTCATGCTCCATTAGCCTCTGCGTCCCCAGTGGATGAAGAAAAATGTATTCACTATTGGGATACTGCTGCCACAGACATCTAAATAGCAACCATTCGTCCTTCTCTGCTGCGTCCTCGCTGCTTGTAATGACCTCATGACTGCTTGTGGTCAAATCAGTGGAGGGGAAAGTAAGTTCATAAGCATGTGAAGAGGATGACAGTGATGGTTTCACCCTGAGATTGCAAACATTACACATCAGGTTGATTTCTCCAACAAAGCAAAGCAACGACTTCCAGAAAAGGATTTACTGCAGGAGGCGGAGTTACAGCGTTTGGCATCAGGAGTGATTGTACGTGTTTGAGTCATGGTGTAAATCATGAGGCTTTTTTAATGGCTCCGTGCAGAAGGGAAATCATAGAGATGTGTCTGTCAGCCGGGCCGATCCTGCAGCTCTAAATGGGATGAATCACAGAGCAAACGCTCAGGTCACTGCTGCAGTATTGATTACCAATGGAAGACGTCTGATTCTCTTTCTCAAGTCTCACACTCTTTCGCCCTGCCACACACACTCAGGCACACAACTAAATTAAACTCTCAGCTGGAGCTCATTTGCAATCGGACGTTGGAAGTGTTTATCCACAGGCTGTAAAACTTGTCCAGCCAACATTACACTGTACATCGCCTCCGAAAGCTCATTTCCAATTTACAGTGGAAGTGTTTTTGTTGAACATACAGTATCATTCATTGGGCGGACATTAAATTTGAAAGCTTGGTGGGGTGTTTATTGAAGTCCTGACCCCGTCCTCCGCTCATTAAATTGATTCATGGATTCAATAAGTGGGGCACAGGCGGCAGGTGTGCATGTCGGTGCGCACACGAGGCTCGCGGGCATCCATCACACTGATCAGGTATCTTCAGCTTTTTTTTTCTCTGTGCAGCACTCTCACAAGACCCCTGCAGATGTTGCTTGGCTTAAGGCCCAGTCTGACCTGAGGCTGAGCTGTCTGCAGCCACATTTACATGCACACACACACCGTTTCAGAGGGTAGATAGATATACACAAAGACGCCGAATACACACACTCAAAGCTGCAACCGAGCTTATATTAACTGTGCATCGTTCGGGCGAAATGCCAAATGAGGTTAAACATCTTCTGGAACGAGATCATTCACGTTCTGCTGGGCACCACGAGTCCGATCCAAAGCCTCACATCTAAAAATAGCAACTGCAGTTCAAGGCACCTTCAGGCTTCAGTTTACTGGTGCCAGTGGATCTTTGAGGTTTGGTGAAGCTGCTCACATCTCGTCGAGAGTTAAATGTCGCCCGATAGTATCTCAGCATCTACAGCCAGTGTGAAAATATATTGTATTTTATCTCAGTGTCAGAGAAAAGATGATAGGTGGAAACAGGAGGATCCGCACCTCCCCCCTCTGGGACAGCAGACAGCTGTCCGGCTCAATATTTTATTGTAAACATTACCATATGATTTACATAATATAGGAATATGCTCTAGAAGCGCTTGTTTTAAATATAGATGGAAAACAACATGGTTTCAACCTTAGAAAGATTTATTTACCTTCACCTTTGTGCTGCACAGTGGTTTTATTTACCTCCAAGGAGCTCCTCTGCACAGATGGAAGTTCAGACAAATGATGTGTAAAATGTTTTCTTCTTTTCTTCTACCACTCAATAGAGTAAAATTCATTCACAGATATTTTATGTGATGCATTACCTTAACCTTGTGGGCCGCCATATTGGTACAGGGCAGACTAACACATGCTGGGTTTTGGAGGCAGGAGGTCTGTCCAGCATTAAAATCAGTCATAGGTTTTGATTCTTGAGCCATGTTCAAGCAATTTGCTTTATTACAAACTTCAGTGGACTACAAAAATGGCATCTACCCACCTGTCCGTGATACGGTATAACTACATGTATTTTTGAATATACCGTATTTTCTGGACTATTGAGCACACCTGTCTATAAGGCACTATTGAATTTATTCGAACAGTTTCATGTGGTCCACTCTGACCGGGTCGGATGTGACGATGCTAAATGTATCGGCGGCACGGAGCTGGCTAGCTTGTAAAAAGCCAATGAGCTTCCTGCCGTCGATACACGAGAAACACCGGTGTTTAAGTTCAAAGCGTCGGAAAAAAGTAGCCGCTTATAGTCTGGAAAATGCGTTATGCACATCTTGGAAACATTTTTACCCTGGACCAGCAAATGACCATATCTGGTAACTTCACTGACCTTTATATTTAACATTACAACAACTCAATTCAGTTAAGCTTCATTTGTACAGCTCCAAATCCTAATCAGATCATATCACTTTTAAGACACTTTACAGCAAGGTCAAAACCTTTTTATGTTCAGAGAGAATGACTGAATCGACTGAAGAGTTTTTAGGTAACAAATGTATGAACAAGGTTTTC
Organism: Pseudochromis fuscus; assembly: GCA_900323345.1. Classification (NCBI taxonomy): domain Eukaryota; kingdom Metazoa; phylum Chordata; class Actinopteri; family Pseudochromidae; genus Pseudochromis; species Pseudochromis fuscus. Next base: position 21,601 of record OOFC01023182.1, read on the forward strand.
ACCATCAGTCTGAGATACAATATTTCTAATGTTGAAAATATTGCACAGGTGAAACAAGGCCGTCCTGCAGACGTGTGAATTAAAGACAGATCCTGATCAAAGAAAACCCCGAGATGCTTCACAGTTGAGCCAAAGTAAGACCATCCAGAGTGACTATGTGATGGTGCACTGTGGTGTTTAGAGCTGAATACTTCAATTTGGTCTGAGAATAAAATTACAGGTCACACAATCTTTGAGTTTGACCGGTTGATGTGTTTCAAATATAACTGCGTATCATCTGCATAGTAATGAAACTGGATGTAATGCTTCTTAATGATATTGCCTGAGGGTACATATATAATGTGGATTTAAACAATAATAATATAAAAGATACATAATAATCCTCCAGTAACACTCAAGGCTCTCAGGTATTTCAGTGTAAAATAAGGAGTTCATTAAAAATACTGCTTTTTAAATGTAGCTCAGGAGAAATCTTTTGGTTTATTATCAGATTTTTCTGCCGTTGGACACTACGTCCATGTTAAGGTGAGTTTATACCAATGAAGATGTCCTGCCAATTTACAACACTGCAAAACAAAGGTATGATAATCTGAAATAACTTCACATAATAACATGTGTTCATTAAAAGAGGACGTGGTTGGAGATTTCACACTGATATTATTCAGCGGTGGGGAATTTAATGACCTGCAGCATTTCTACCTGGACCTGTAACGTTCCCCCTCGTACGGACGGACTAATGAAAACATCCCATTAGGACTAGCTTGTTATGGCCTCATTAGCTTTTCAAAATGATAACTTTTTGCTGCTGTTTACCTGAGAATCTGACTCATTCATGTTATGCAACGGTAACATTACTCGGCATTAGTAAAGAGAAGGAGCCTTATTAACAGGCCGCCAGCCAAGTTTTATCCCCGCCTCCACAGAAAGGGATTATCGGAGACACAAAGACACTGTTTGCACCGTCTCACTGTGGTGGTGTTCAGACAGACTCAGGAAAAAATAAAATAAAAAGATCTTTTAAAGGTAAGTCAGCTTTAGTAAAGATGATATCAGAGGGAAGCCTGAAAGATGACCGCCATTTGGCTTTTATTGTTAATAATCAACAACTTTTAATTACTTAGTGTGTTTTTTATTAAATTGATGCTGCATGGAAAAATACAGATAGTAGTTTCAAAGCGATACTCATCAGTCCTCCTCCAGTAAAGTTAGAGGATCTGGGCCAAAACCACTACATCACAGTGACAAGTCTTTTTGGCAACTCTTACCAAACTGTTAATCCTCCCCATAATTGCAGACGTCCCTTATGGCTGTGGATAATCTATTGGTCGTGTTGCATTTTGCTGTTTCTCATATTTAAGAAACAGGTTTTGTGAAGAGTTTTCTAAGGTTTGAATCATTTCAGAAATGATTGAGATGTAGATTTAATTTGTATTAAATAAAGCCTCCATTTCTGCCCATCAGTCCACGATAATCAACTCATAATTTAAAATGTTTTGCATAATTATTAAAAACCCAGAAAGTGTGGATATTGTTGTAAAGTGACGGGGAAAAAAAATGCAAATTGCAGCCTTTTAAAATCAAATCTACATGATAATTAAGGGTGAACATGGATTTAGATTCAGAAGCTCCAAATACTTCCTGAATCCAAACAAAAAAAAGTTTGACATTAAAATAACTTGAAATGATTGAACATTTTCACGTCACTCTCCATTCAGCTTGTAAAGACTAATGGATGAAAATGTTTTGTAGATTTCATTTTAAATAAATAAAAAGTACCAGTTTTTCCATCAGAGTACTTAAAGTAAAAACAACATTTTTTAGTCAGATTGTTATTGTAGGTTATTGAATGAAGCCTGGTTTGGAATAAAATGCAAATTTAACCTTTAAAAAATTTTATTCAGTTCACGCATCCGCACCTCCTTTGTATCACAATGTACACCCCAATACTCTACTGGTTGTATTTTTCAGCTTATTTACATATTCCTTTGTTGAATCAAACCCCAAAGTTGTTTTTACCCAAAAGTGGATAAATATTAGACTCACTACATGCTGGGTTCATTAAATTAAATCTTTGATAATACAATAAAATGTTGGGTAAAAATTAAATAATGCGTAGAAATAACAAAATAAGTAAGATAATGGGTACAAAAGTAAAATGTTGCATAAAAATAGTCCATCTTGCTGGATTATGATAACCCAGCAGGTTAGTCTAATAATTACCAGCTCTAGGCAACAGCAACAAATCATTTTTGGTGTTGTAGTAGCAGCGTATGTCTCTCTGTGAATGGCTGTGTGTGGGGGGGTGTGTGTGTGTGTGTGTGTGTGTAGGGCGCGAGAGGGATAGAGTGCGGTGACGTAAAGGTGGCTGGTGTCGTACAGTCCGAGTTACGTGTGCATCCAGTGAGCCTGGTCATTTTGAGAGCTTGGTTACTCCGTAATAATTAAAGTACTGTTAATGTACCGTTGTGGTGCGGCAGCCAATAGACACCAACTTCCCAACACACAGCTGGACTCCCTGTGTGTCCTTGCCTCTGCTGCTGGCCAGTGAAAAGCGAAGGGAGTTAGCCCCAGAGCTACGTTAGCTTCGGCCCCGAAGCAGACCACTAGTGGCGCATTTACACTGGTACCTACTCGCTTCGCTTCGGTTTTGGTGCATTTACACAGGTGAAAAAGTACCTGGAACTTGGTACCTGGTACAACTTTTCGTACCTCCTCTCCTGCAGTTCCAAAAAAAGTACCTGGTCAGGTCGGAGCAGGTACTAAAATCTTATTGGTCGGAATCGTCACTGCGTCGTTGCGTCATCACTGCGCGGCACCTAATCTGTCCCCACAAACACGCCATTTTTAAATCTTCTACAAACCGTGCAGACGTGTTTGAAATAACAACAAGAAGAGAAATGGCATCTGTTAGAAATCCTGCCCCATGGACTCAGGACGAGGTGCAAACCTTTGAAACCTCTGAAAATTCAGCAGGAGCTTGGACGACGCGGTCAGAAACGAAAGAATCACATAAAAGATGACGTCATGAATAACGGCTAGCTACACAGAGGAGGGACTATCCTCAGCAATGTAAATGCAACCGAGGGGCAATCGAGAGTAATCCGAGGCGAAGCGAAGCGAGTAGGTACCAGTGTAAATGTGCCATAAGTCTCCCCTGTGCCCCCTGACTACGGTCAAGGCACCAAAGCAGGAAAGGCTAACATTGGTGTTGAAGCAGTTATTGTCTGCCTCCCATCTGCTGTATCTGTAAACTTTTCACTTCGACTCAGATGAAACTTAATTGTCATTCAATACACAAGTATAAAGAGCACGGCTCAAGCACAGTAAGAACACAACAGCAAAACCAAAAACAGCAGCAGTTGGTGATATGAGGTAGAATTTAAGTTTAAAATGAATAAGAATAGAAATCTGAGGAACAAATAGAAATAAAAGGATGTGGATGTTGGCATGTTTTAGACACAGGAGTGCAAGGAGAACAACCACAATGGTGGTAATCTACAGTGATGGCAGAGTAATGATGCTGATACATACAGCAGAGATAAATAAAGTAACAAAGTGACACCTCTGCATGTTTCTGCATGTGACAGTAAAGCTGACTTGACGTGACAAAGTATGAGAGGAGGTTTCTCTTCTACGTGGGCAGCCAACAAGCTTATCTTCCTGTAGCTGTTTACTCTTCATGTTGTGCTGACAGTTTGTGGGATTTTCCCCAAAAAAGGTCTCAAAGGTAACATTTATTTTTAGCTCAAACACAATGACATCAAAAGAGAAAAGAAGACTTCAGAGAGTGGCTCGTCCTGACCCTGTGCAGGATATTTGAAGACTGTACGTTGGACCACTGCTGTCACTGCAGGTCAGCCTCAGTTCTCTGCCACAGGCTCTCCACGCTGCTTTAGGTAGGCAGGGCTGCAGACAGGAAAACCCACCGGTGTCCTCATCACCCCGACTGGAACTGCAGCTTTATGCATGAAACCACAATTAAAGGGAGGTGCAGACTGCCTGGTTTCCCCTGACCGCTGCATCTCTCCCTCTGTCTGCTCGGTGAAGTGATGGCTGCAGCGCTGTGTGCACTCAGCTTGACTTTCTCCTTTTACTCCTGGTTACAAGTAAGGAGCATGTCAAGCTTCTCACAGCACTTTCAAAATTGAGTCTGCGCACAATCAAAGTTCAGCACAGATGATGGAGCAGCTGTCGAGTTTTTGTTATTAAGCAGCGTAAATGGTAATGTGGACGCAGATGTAGTTTGTACAGAAGTGATGGCTTTCAATTTGTGAGCTGGAAAAATGGGACTTTAGAAACCTGGATACAATTGTTAGGATGAAAATATGGAGCATCACCAGCCACAGTAAACACATGGAAATATTAAACATTTCAGGTTCATGTAGAATACCACAGCTCAGTTTCCACATATATTATAAAGGATACTCTATATTATTTGTACAAACGTTTGTGTGTGTTTGTTGTCTGTCCGTGAGTGTTTTAACCACAGACTGTTTGTGGATTCACAGTTAGAAACCAGGTGTTTAATATTTGATCGTTCACGTGGTTGGTTGCAGAAGTGACCATATTTGGATATGAAGGGCGGAGTGAGGAGGCGGGTCTGACCCTTGAACCTGAGAAAATCATCAAACTAGCCCCGCCCCTAATCTTCCTCTTAGCAGCTAAATATTAATGATGATTTCTATTGATGCCAAAGTTTTTCTGGATCCTGCCTCTAGTGGCTGGACAGGGTATTGCACTTTTTTTTTTGTTGCATAGACCGAATTGGTTGAGTATTTCTATGTAAGTGTATGGTTTTAATTTAGACAGAGGACCAGTGGGGGGCAGTAAAACACCAGAAGAAGGAGGAGGATGAAGTAGCTACAGACTAACAACTGTAAAATGTTTTAGCTCTTTGGATAAAATTTACAGCTTTGTCACATCCCAGTGGATTTTGTTGAAAATCTACGATAACGTCTGCAGTCTGAGACAATATGGTGGAGATCAGACACGAACCCTTCTCTGAGGCTTTCTACTCATAATGGTGTGTTGGTTTTTAACATAGACACAAAACATAATTTGATTTCTCTGTATTAAGAATAGACTCTATTCCAAAAAATGTGATGGTGGAATAATAGTTCTGGAAATGACAATAATTATTAAAATACATTAATATGATTCATTAATTACAAAAAATTTATGCATTAAAAAAATTTTTATGCATTTAATCACAGTTTGCATTTCAAACAATGTAAAACGTTGGTCAGTGCACAATTTCCTGGTACATCATTACACTGATGGACACACCAGAGCTAAGCTAATAGCCAGGAAAATGGAGGAATCAGATGAAAGTGCAATTTACGCCTGTCACATGACCATTTATATTTCTGGTTGTTTTACCAGAAGAAGAAAAAAGAAGTTAAAATTACACTTTATGTTGAATTATTGTTATTTTTTTACCATTTACAGTCAATACTGTTCTGAATAAAGTGTTTAAAGTACTGAAAATGGTGCTTTAACTTTACATCTGTTCAAATTTGGTCAGTGATATTTTCTATTTATTTTTCTACTGTTTTGAATTGAATCGCAATTAAATGCATTTTTCCAGAAGAGCTTGAGTTTATAATTTTCATGTCTGTGTCTATTATATGATTCAGTCGTCCACTAAAATCCATTTAAATTAAAAAATGCTGCTTTTTGGGGCAAATAAAATGTGATTGATCATGATTAATTGTCTACAAAGCATCTAATTAATTAATTTTTTTTTTTTTTTTAATCAAATCCCACCCCTAAACTATATGCCGTATTTTCTGGACTATAAGCCGCTACTTTTTTCCAACGCTTTGAACTTAAACACCGGTGTTTCTCATGTATCAGCGGCATGAAGCTCGTTAGCTTTTTACAAGCTAGCAAGCTCCGTGCCGCCGATACATTTAGCCTCGTCACATCAGACCCGGTTAGAGTGGACCACATGAAACTGTTTGAATAAATTCAATAGCGGCTTATAGACAGGTGCGCTCAATAGTCTGGAAAATACGGTATTTTTATATTTTTTCACTCGGTAAGACATCTGCTAATTTAAAGTTGGAGATAGTGGTCCACACTCCGGTGCACAGTTATGGAGCAGGTCCTTGATTTAGAAACAGCTTAATGGGATTTTTTTCTTTGAGTCCCTGCAAGAATAAGTACGAAGGAGCTTAGAAGTTTACAGTGAAATGGGAGAACTCATTTCACTAAAAAATACCATCCAAGCCAAGGCACATAACTCACAGTGACGACAATGCAGAAAATCAACAAGCACAAAATTAAGAAGTGGACTTACTGAAGCAGCTGTGCTGGGCTTTAGGTAGTCTCAGTGGATCCAACAGGAGCTCCTATCTGTTCAGGACTGGTGTGTTCACCTGCTCCAAACTGGTGATGGGATTATCCACTGACACGCTTGTGGTATTTGACTGACAACGTCCTATCTGAGGAAAAAACACACACATCTTCTCAGGTAATATATGAACCTGCAGCTTGGAGAAAGCCCATAAAATATGTAAGAGGACTGCACACAGGTGTACACAGCACTCACAGCGTTGGCCTAGTATCAGGTTCCCAGCTCCCTTCACTGAGACGCTGTGGTCAGAATCTGACAAGCATGTACCTGCTCAACTCTCTGAGGCGATGAGAAGATGACAGCCTCTCATTGCTGGGAGATCTATTTTTAGAAATATGGTAACTTCACCTCAATCACTTTTCTGGGCTGACAAATGTAAAAAAAAAAAATCTAAATTAAAGCATTTCTCTGACAACGTCCTCATTCATTCATCCCACGACGTCCATCATGAAGTTTGACTGTAACAATGATGTTGTTGTGTGATGATGTCCAACAAATACAAGCTGCATCTCAGTCCTTTTCCTTCAGTCTGCTTGTTTAATCAGGGATTAATTACAACACCTTGGACCACAGGTGGAAACATTAAACTCCAGATGGAGCTGAAAAGTGACCTCAGTCTGACCTCAGAGGTAGCCATAGTCTGAAGGACAAAGGAACTGGGTCAGAACCACCGAAGACCACTAGATGCTGTGACTTCAATTCAAAAATGGTCATTTACAGTCCTGAAATACTGTTAAAATAAAGTTAATTCTTCTTACTCATGATCTAGTGGTCCATTGTTATGATGTTTTTCTTATTTCCAATGCTTTGCTGTCAATGTCTTGTGTTTTCTGATACTTCCTGTTTTATTTTGTAGAGTTACTTCTCACGTGTCACCTTAAGTTTTGCTTCCTGCCTTTGCTCTGTTTCCCTGGCTGTTTGTCACATAGACATATACACTAGACGCCGCGGAGCCTGTGTCCGCCCACCGCTTCGATGCGTCAGAGTGGCCGCCATATCGTGAGTGTTAAGTCTGCCCCGTCATCCTATACAGAACAGCGATGTGTTTTCTGAAGAAAACCACGAAAATATACATTTACGTGACTGTGAGGAATCACTGCTTTCATTTTTAGTTCCTTAAAATAAAAAAATAAAACATAAAAAAAAAATTGAAACACAACAAAAACAACAAAAACATATTTTCCTACCTGTGGGAGGTAATTCCACGCAGTCGGTTGTCGTTATTTTGCTGGTTTGTACAACCCCCGCAGAGCAGTGATGCAGCATCAATGCAACAAATGACCCTCGTAAGATGGCGGACACACTGACGTATGTTCCATCCAGTCGGTGAGGTGTCTAGTGTATATGTCTATGGTTTGTCAATATGCGTACTTTCTTTCTCGCGTACTCATGATACGTCATCATTCAGAGACCTAGTACTGTTCCAATTCAAAGTACACATCTGCCCAAGAACACATGAAATACCCGGATGTGTTCTCACTCCTTCATTATGGAGCCTGCATCAGACCAGACTTGTGTGGACTTGGAGAAGCCAAATAACCCATAATGCATTTCACAACAGTGAGCAGAGATGTGACGTCATCAAGTACGCTGACGATCCAATCGCACTTTAGCCTCGGTGCATTATCGCCTTCCCGCAAGTCCGTACTTCAGAGTCCAACTTGCAGGTACATTCTCATAAAGTACACGAGTACAAGTTTGCGTACTTTGAATTAAGAAACGGCCCCATATCTGCCCCACCTCAATACCTTCCCCAGGTGTTTGGTGTATCCTGTCTGCTTGTGGTAGTTTTTGGTAATTTTGCCTATTTTTGGATGTAGTTTGGCTCTCTATGGTTTTTGTTTTTTGTTCCCTGCATTTGGATCCTTCTCACAACATCCATCTGAAAGTCATTTCATCATTAAGTAGATATTAGGCTTCATAAAGAGAAAGATTGGTTACTTTGATTGATGAACCTGTTCTCTAATGAGATTCTCCATGTTCATACACCCGCCCCCTCACTCCGCCTTTCATATCCAAATATGGCAACTTCCTTTCGACATTCAAATACTCCTGGCTTCAAAATGTGAGTCCACAAACCAACAGGTTGCGTCGCTTTAGCTTCGTCCGTCCATATTTTCAGTCTCTGTGTGGACTCCAGTCCAGACCAGCAGCTCTCAGCATATTTCAAAGCACCAAAATGATTTCATGGTGAATTACCAGCAGCAGCAGATTTACACGGTTCTTAAACTGAACAGTGTTTGTGAGGAACTTTGAAGACGCTCATTTCCAAACTAATTTACTATTCTTACCACACTGGATTTAACAGCAACGTGACGACAAACACACTTTAAAGAAGAAACAGCACAGAGCAGATAATTACACATTGAGCTTTTCTTCTTTTGTATTTTTAATCACCACCACTTGTTTATGTTGCTTTTTTTTTAACAATAAACTGCGTTTTCACCTCTGATTGAGTCGATGTGAGGATTTAAATGAAGCTCTTTTGGTGAAAAGACTGAATTGTCTAAGTTTGGTGATTGCTACTCCAGATAATTTGAAAGCATGTAAAGCATCATTAAAGCATTTTGAGCAGTGTAAAGTGTAATAACCAGGATTTCACAAGGTGCCGTGAAGTGTTTTCTAATGTTTGAATTATGTTGAAAGGTGAATGAACACAGAAAAAGCCTCTTCACATTTTGCATACTTCTTTTGGATTAGAAGAATGGTAATTTTAGCTGTTTTTAATCACCCATAATAATGAAGCAAAAGCATGTTTTCATAATTTATTTTCTAATTATTAAAAATCCATTGGATGTTATTGGAGGAACATGTCTTCACTGTCATTATGAGTTATCGAGTGTCGTCTGTTGGGAGAAAATGTAAATTTTAGCCTTTAAAAATAAATCAACAGCACAATAAAATGTGCAAAAAGTGAAGAGGTCCAATATTTAAAGTTAACAGTAACAAATCTACCATATATCAGGACTTTATTCAGCAGAGTTTCTGAAGACTAATCGATAAAAATGTCCATTTTGGTTTCTTGGGTTCATCAATATTCACGTCCTGGTGGATACTCTTTGCTTCACATTAATTATCTCACAGCCAGGGAAGAGAAAAATGCATCTTTAATGTAAGACACTGGTAAAACTAATGAACTAATAGTGACAGATAATAATTAGGTAAACAAATTAGATAAAAAACTATTTTCCAGGATGAATATTGAATCTATAAATAAGATGTTTCAGTGAAGAGATGAAATTTAGATTCATATCCACAGCAGCAGGTGATTATTAAGAAATTCATACAACTTTACTCCATGTAAATGCATATATATATACACTGTATGATCAAAGATGCTCAATTAAAATTTGATTTACTTCACAGAGAAGCTGCTGAGGAGCTGAAAGTGAAGCCCCGACTCTTTAAAATTTAGATTTATTACATTATTCAAAACTCTTTCAGGTTAGTTTCCAGCCCGGAGTCAGAGGAGCTGCTGTCGTTAACCAGCTTCAATATTGTGACTGTCTGCCTGTGAGGAATTAGTTTCTACATTTACTTGTAATGCAGTTATGTACTGATCATCATTTCTCTCAACCCTCCTTTGTTGCTTTTTGTTTTCCCAACGAAATCAGAGAAACTGAACGGGACCTTTTTTAAAATCAGTTTGCACAAAGGTTGCCCTCTGACTTAAATGCCTCATTCCTCATCCTGGTAACTGTAACATAAATGTCTGGGTGAACATTATGGTTATTGATGGCTTTGATGGGGGTCATTATACATGCTGTGGGCAGCATATGCTCTTCCGGCGCTCTTGAAAGTCCTGTGGGGTTTAAAAAGGACTCTGAGAAGGACGCGAGTCTAGACCTCTGTGTTTACACCGAACCAATTATGTGCCTCTACTACTTCTAAAAGCAGCTGTAAGCATGTGCGATCACGTGTGTGTTCACATTCAATAAATCTAAACGGGGCTCTGCTCATTAGGGTGGTGTTAAATTCGCCCGAGTGAGCAGAGCATGAAAATATCAATCGAATTTACACAAAGCGCGGTGTGGTGGGGACGGCAGATCGTATAGATGCAGATAGTGTGTGGATTTGAGATGAAACGTGTGCATTTGTTTCATGTCATGCGTTAAGAGCAGACTCTGAGGGGAGCTCTGATACCACTGCTCCTCTGTCATGTCTCCGCCAGCGAACATCTCGCTGTTTAAGGTCATTTATTGATTCAGTCTGAGGTATAATGAATGGATGTTATGAAGTACGCTGCACAGACACACAGGCAGATGTAAAAGAAAACAACAACAACAACAACAACAACAAACTCCAAAGCTCAACAACAAACACTTAACAAATCATAAAGACGTGTGTAAAGAAGTGGATAAAGCAAGTTGTGAAGCCAGGACACTGGAATTTAAATGTCGTCATGTTGGTTGTTTGGAGCCAGAAGTGACCATATTTGGACATGAAGGGAGGAGTGAGGAGGCGGGGCTGTGTGAATGAGACTGGAGTTACAGTAAAGTTATTGGAGGCCACGCCCCTAAATCCTAATATTCAGTGGTGGACAGTAACGGAGTACATTTACTTAAGTACATTTTTTCCAGTATATGCACTTTACTTGAGTATTTGTTTTTGTGGAAACTTTTACTTTCACTCTGCTACATTTCAAAGACAAATATTGTACTTTGGACTCCACTACATTCCCAGGAAGTGTGTGGTTACTTACTTTATATACAGTCTATGCTGCAATGTGTTTCAGGCAGTTTGTCCAGGTAGTGTTACCGTCGCTCATGTGCAAATCAGCAGGAAGTGACCGGCAGCAGAACCGAACAATAAAGAGGGAAGACAGGAAACAGCACGGTTTTGTCTGTTTTTGTTTTTTTTTAACGCTAAACAGCATGTTAGCCTGTTAGCCTCTCGATGGGAAATTTGAAAACAACAAAGCAAAACCGAACAGTCAACCAACAAAGTATTATACACACTCTGCAGGAAGGAGTTTTCTTTTCATCGAAGCCCTTTCAGATTAAAATACCACATTAACAGGAAGCAGACGTTAGTCGGGGATTGACTCGGGCACTGAGAACAATACAGCAATGTACTGATATTAGAAAATGTCCTTTTACTTTGTACTTTTGAATACTTAAGTATTTTTAAATGCACGTACTTCTGAATACTTAAGTATTTTTAAAGGTAAGTACTTTAGTACTTTAACTTGAGTAACATTTCGACCAAGGAACTTTTATTTGTAGTTGAGTAAGATTTGACCATGAGTATCAGTACTTTGACTCAACTACTGAAGTTGAGTACTTTGTCCACCACTGCTAATATTTACCGTATTTTCCGGACTATAAGCCGCTATTTTTTTCCGACACTTTGAATCCTGCGGCTTAAACACCGGTGTGGCTCATGTATCGGCGGCACAAAGCTCATTAGCTTTTTACAAGCTAGCAAGCTCCGTGCCGCTG
>OOFC01023185.1:2206-22502 GCA_900323345.1 Pseudochromis fuscus
ACATGCTGGCTCCAATTTAATTCAAATTTAAAAATCATCAAAAGTCATTCTGATGTCTTGAGCTGAAGTTAATGGATCTTCCCAGTGATCTGGTCCATCTGAAAAAAAATATCATAATAAGTAGATAATAGGCTTCAAAAAGAGGAATATTTAGACATGCGATTAGCTGGATCCACAAGCCTGGTCTTCAATGTGAGCATCGATGAAGTTGAGTTTCACACACATTGGGCAGTGACCTCAAGTTCAAGGGTTAGACCCACCTCCTCCCTTCATTTCCAAATATGGTCACTTCTGGCTCCAAACAACCAACATAGCGACGTTCAAATACTAAACTCCTGACTTCAAAACGCAAAAACCAACAGGTGACATCATCTTAGCGTCGTCCATTTCTATATACATCCTTTGCTTTAAATACTAATTCTATCTGAAAATAAAAATTAAAAGTAAATTAATCAATATCCCCACCGGCAGCAGACAGACGTATACTTACTGTCACCATCCCAACACTTCCTCTGCTCTGCCAGCCTCTGGAAACGGGATTTCATGCCAGCAGCAGATCGAGCTGGATCCTGCACCAGGTCCTCCTTGCTCCTGTGCAGGGCTGAAGTGGCAGCTTGCGTCTGTGCTTCTCTGCTGCTTGGTGCTTCAGGAGTTGGGGTGACAGCCATCTTCTCTGGCTCCGGCTGTGCAGTTTCCAGCTGCCTTGACTGAGACTGGACAACAGGCCGAGCTGAAGTCTTCTCCAGGGAGGAGGAGTGTCGGGCGCTTGCAGGACCTGCTGGAGGCTTCTTGTCTGTAGGAGGATCTGAGAGCGTAGGAGCCACAGCTCGTGTCATCATTGGCTCCTGGTTCTCCTCCCCAGCTGCTGGCTGGAGATTTTCCTCCGAGCACCTACGCTTTGAGGGGGAGGGTTTGGAGGACACCTGTGGAACTGGGAGGAGAGGTTGGGAAATATGAGCAAACAGAGAGGAGCTGCAACTCTGTGGTCCCACTGACAGCATCATACCTTTATCAATGACAGGTTCACTGATCACACTGTTGGTGTCAGTCAGTGGCTCTCTGGGCCTCTTCACCATCTGTCTGTTTGCTGCATTTGGTCTCTCTGCCATTTTCTTCTGCAGATTTTCTCTGCGAGCTCGTGTCCGCTCCAGCAGTTTCTAGTTGGACAGAGTTACACTGTTACTCCACAGGCTGCTTTAGACATTAGAGGACGGACTGAACAAAAACAGCACGTGTACAACAAAATGGAACAAAAATGACAAAATAAAGACCAGTCTCAGAGGTTTATCAGCCAACATTAGCCTTACACAGATACATCGGTATCGGTGTGTGTGTGTGTGTGTGTGTGTGTGTGTGTATAAGAGAAAATATTGTACTTTTCACTACATCGCATTTATTTTTTAACAATTACAGTTATTTTTACATCAATATGTTAAATATAAGTTAATATGAACTCAGCTTTAATAAAACCTTCTTTCCACTATCACCTACAAATGGCTGAAAGGGACCAGCAAGTGGGCAGTAAGGAGTTTCCTCAAGGATGGTGATGTAGCTGCAGTGTATAATAATGTTCAATATTCCTTCATGGAGTTTAATGTATAAAGAGCCACAGTCACACAACAATTAGTTACTTTTCTATTTCAAAAATATCTTCTATCTAATCCTAACATACCAGTCCATGTTGCAAGTGAGCACTCTTAAAAATGGTTTATCTTCTTGTTTTCTGATGTTTGTTTCCACAACATCATCTTAATGTATTGTGGATGGCAGATTCAATTCAGAATGGGGACACCCTGTGTACATTTTTTTTTTTTAATTATACAAACCTGGAATTTGCAGTGGTCAGATTCATTCCAGGCGCTTGTTTCCAATCAGATATTAATGCAAAGTGAGGAGGCTAATGTTCAAAAGAACATGTCTGTGATCCAACAAATAGTTTCTGTCCACTTAACACAGCTTAACTTTTACAATTCCTTTTGGGTGAAAGTGACAAACACACGGTCAAAGTATCATGAACGAAGGACCTTCATCACCCCAGCAACAGACTGTTTGTGTGGTTACACTCTGGCTGACGCCTGCACCTCATGAAGGGAAATACAGAGCGACTCAGGACGAGCTTCTTCCTAAAGAATATCAAGACTGAACTTGTTGAAACAACACACTCAGCAACAAGAACTTTTATGCAAACTGCACATGCACAATTGCATACATATTGCACAAATTTTCTAAATGTTGTCACTTTACTAGTTCATATTTTGATTATTCAATCACTTGCTTGTTTGTTATATTGCTCTTTTCATAGTAGGTTTGTTTTTGTTCATTTTGATTTCATCTTTAAATCCTAAAAAACCGTCAATGAATGAAAAAATTTCCACATTCTCTAATTCTACATACATTTTAGCACTGCAGCTCATATAGTCCCCTCAGACACTGACCTCCAAAGTATACTCTGCTGGTTGAGAGGCTTCCAATTAGTCTGTGGTTTTTTACAAAGAGTCAAGTACACTGTATCTTCTCAGATAAATGCCACATAGCTGTATGCAAAAAAAAAAAGCAGCCTAAGGCACATTACATTCATTCTCCCTCTATTTCAAGCAACTATCAACGGATACAAAACAGTCCTTCTCCACCAGAGATAAAACACCCTGTGTTTGCCTGGCCTCTTTCCTTCCTCTTTTCTTCATGTGATATTCCCCTCCCTTAACCTCACGCCCAACCTGTCACACAATCTGATTTACTGTGCTGTACGTTAACTGTGCAGGTCCCAGCACATTCCTGCAGCTGCTCCCCACCGCCTGCACTACTTCTCCAGCCTGTGTGGAAAACCTGAAGTCACATTTAACAGCATTCCTCACACATGAGCCACTCCTGCTGCTGCTGCTTGTAGTTCCCGCATTTGAAACACCAAACTCCATTGGTCCAGTGGACTGGAGGAGTGTTACTGCCTCCAACAGCAGCATGAGTCAACCAAGAAAGAAAAAGTGAAGCACAGATAAGTTACTGGACAGTTTCCAGTGCTAACACATACCACTGCCCTAAATGGAGACGAAGTAGTTTGACTAAGGTGGTGTGTTTTCCTCATTGGCTAAATAATATAATAACATATATATAGAGCTAGTCAATCAGCACCTTGGCTAATATTGTTATTATAATTACTACCTGCTTCTCAAAACCGCTTCATAGACTGTCTTTATACGGTTAAGCTACTGGTTGGATGTTATTTTTATTCTAGATTTTCTGATCTACACCCCAACAAGACAAAGAAACAACACGTGACATGTTTAATCAGCCTTATGTGTTACAAGAGTTTCAGTATGCTAACATTAGCTTCTGTAAATCACTGGAGGTAAATACGTTGTTCTCCTGCTGTGTCTCTATAGTGTATAAACAGTAAATGTTACATTTCTTGTGTTAGCATTAAGACGAAACGTAAACGCAGTTATTTCGATGCAGGTACGTTAGCTAGTTAGTAAAGTTAGGTCGGTGACTCACCTCAGTAAACGGATCCATTTTTGGTAAGTTTAAGCTAATTCAAAGAATATTTTTTAAAACTACGTGTTTTAAAACGTGTACGCTGGTATCCGCGTACAAATCCAGGACGTCATAAGATAAGTAGAGCAGCTCTGAGCTCTCAGCTTCTCTCTCCGTCTCTCTCTTCTTCTCTGCACAAAAACAACGTCTGTTCAAATTTGAATTTCAGCGCTGCGCCCACTGCGCAGACTCCAACAGCTGGTTGGATAACTTCACAGCCAATCAGAACCAAGATGCCAGGGGTATTACGCAGGGCCATCCAATCAGAGCCCGAGGAAGTGGAAAAACGCTGTCACTTTTCAAGCAGGCTCACCCATAGACATAATAATAAAGTCTATGGGTGTCTATGGGCTCACCCCCACAGTACACATGACTACCGCGGCACGCCACGTTTTTTTTATATTAGTCAGTCATCTGTGCATGCAAATACCAAACAAACGGTTTAAAACGTGAGCTGACCTCAGACGCGGATTAGTTTAACTGAACAAAAGGCTCCCTTCATTAAAACGTCACAATTCATAATTCTGAATTGTTGCTATTGTATGGGGTGAAACATTGATGTGTATCTTCCCTGTTTAATTGTGATCAGCTAATGCCATCTGAGTTTTACCTCTATTCCAGATCCAACACAACAGCCAACATCATTTTAAGCTTAGATTTTATTTTTAACATGTTTATTTTTTGTTTGCTTACCAGACAGGCATCACAGTGAATGACGCTGTATCTGCACCGGTCACTGTCTCATCTGGAGAACACTGGAAACACTGTGAGAGTCATGTTCTTTGACTTCTCCATGCTAACACTATCCAACCATCACTGCTGAGGGGGAAGCTGGAAGGAGTGGGACTGGACTGTCATCAGGCTGTATGGACCATCCACTTCCTCACCAACAGACCACAGTACGTGAGGCTGTGTGACTGTGTATCTGTGGTAGTCTGCAGCACAGGAGCTCCTCAGGGGACAATACTCTCACCCTTCCTTCCTCTTCACCCTCTACACATCAGACTTCAGATTCAACACAGATGCGTACCACGTCCAGAAGTTCTTAAATGATGCATCCAGCCTTCATATCAATGCCAGTAAGAGGAGATGGTGATTGACTTCTCCAGGCAGGGGCCCCTGATTACTTCTCTGAAGATCCAGGGTGTGAACATGAACATCGTAGATAACTACAAATACTTGGGTGTTCACCTGAACAACAAACTGGACTGGACTGCAAGAAGGGTTGAAGTTGTCTCCACCTGCTGAGGAGACTGAGGTCCTTTGGAGTGTGCAGGACACTGTTAAGGACACTTTATGACTCTGTGTTAACATCTGCTCTGTTCTTTGCTGGTCAGCTGGGGCTGTGGCAGCACTGAGAGGGACTGGGAGACTGAACAGCTGGTCAGGAGGGCTGACTCCTTCCTGGACTGTTCTCTGGAGTCTGTGGAGCAGGTGGGTGTGAGGAGGATGTTAGTAAGGCTGACATAAGTTCTAGACAACTCCTGCCACCCCCTGTATCAGACTGTAGGTGGACTGAGCAGCTCCTTCAGCAGCAGACTACTGCACCCACAGCGCAGGAAGGAACGCTACCACAGGTCATTCATCCCTGCAGCCGTCAGACTGTTCAACACCAGTCTAACACAGTAAAAAACAACAACAACAACAACAACAAAAAACACAACATGCTGATCCATGGCTTGTTTTTGCATCCAGTCCTCCGATCATATGACTTCATGCCCACTGTTGAGTTGAGTCTCAGGAATGGAGCTTTTCTATGTATTCAACACTGCTTGCTCCGGGGAACTACACTTCCCAGAGTCCACCAGCACCTGTTCATGACCTGATCAGTCACTGATTTGGAGCACCTGGGAGGGAAAGGAGGTTCTCAGTCACTCAAACAAAGAAACTTCAGAGAGAAAGGAGCTCTAGGTTCACTCATGAGTTCAATTCAAAGACGCCAATGGTCGGTGAAATGTTTTATTTATTTTCATGTTGTGTGAAATACTGCTTATGTTCAAGTTCATGTTTAACTGCTGTGTAAGAAGGACATTGCAGCATGAACTTCACTGACTTTTGTTGAATAATGTTTGCACTTAGCTGATATTTTGAGTTTTAAAAGTATACAATATGAAAGAATAATGCAAATGTTAACTTAAAATGAAATTAAATCTTAATGTGAGCCTATCTACAAGCTTGTAGATCAGCTTTTTCTTTTGTCAATTTAAGTGGTTAATTCATTTAAAAAGTTAAATTTGATTTAAGATTAATTTAAAATGTTTAATTATAACATTAACCTTGTTTTCTCTGTCTTTAAAGGTCTACAACCTAATTCATTGTACTGATCAACTGTTGAAGCCAAACAATCACAGAAAAAAAGTTGGATAAAAAATAAAGTTGAGTTGGAAATTTGAGTTGTCCTTGTGTCGTTTGGAGTTGAACAAGAGGAGGACTTGATGCCCACATTCAAAAGTATTCTTATAATTTATATTAAAATACAAAAAACGGCCTGAACAAAGATATGTAGTGTTATTTATATTGTTAAAAAAATTTTATAGAGTAAAATATTGTTTACACTTTATTTTACTCTTAAGTAGGCTATCTAATATTAAGTGTTAATATGTAAGAAAATGCTGCACTTTTTAAAAAGAATAAGTACACTGAAAGTAAACATTGAATAATATAGTTTAACTGTTTACAAAGTGTTTTAAAGGTTGACAGAAAAATTACATAAAAAGGAGAACGGATTCATTTCCCCTAAATGCGGGGAAAATGTATGCTGGGAAATAAGAAAATAAAAAATACCGTGAAAAATGACATGAAATTCTAAGAGTAAGCGACCGCGTGAAAAGCTCAATAGAAAATTTAGTTTTTCCCAAATATTTATGTGCTCGTTTAAGATTACGAAACTAAGATTACAAACAAGGTTAAACTTTTATTTATTTATTTTTAACAAAACGATTCAAACCTAAACTGTATATAAAAATATACAGGTTTATACGGAATCAAACAATGAGTTTCAGAGGGACTTCATTTCCCATGAGCCTCGAGTGTCTACATGCGCAGTTACCACAGAAACCATATCAACAGATGCGCGAGCGCGGAGCCTGTATCCCAGCGCGCGGCTCTCTGTCGTCAGTCCGGTGAGAAGTCGGTGTAGGTGGACGTCTAAGGACAGCTTTGAAAACATTTAAAAACAATATCTGTGCGTCCTAACACAGAGTTAGAACAAGTGACCGCCTCTCACCAGCGGGTTTCTGTTTGGACAACATTAGCCAGCTAGTTTAGCTAGGTTAACTTTGCTAAGTAACTAACGGTTGTATTCCTCGAGCAGCACGGTGGGCTGTGAGGTTCAGGAGACCTAAACAGAGGATGCTGGAGTCCATCAAAGTCACAGGTAATTCTCGTCTTCTAACCTCGATATCGTCTCTTTATAATAGTAATAAAATTCACTTTTTTGATTTTAATAGTTAAATATGTTAATTTATATTATGAGCTTCGGGTTGCTGTTAATTAGCTAATTTGGAGAAAGATGAATGAACATAAATAAACTGAATATATGTCGTAGGAAAGTATGAGTATATGTATTTTCCTCCGTTCACATTGCATTACATATATCCTACATTGTGTCTTCTAGTGGTGCTTCCTGTATCCTACGCATTTTGTGCCTGGCAGTGTGACAGGCAGGTTGGTGGGCTGACTCAGTGCTCCACCGTTTTAATTACTGCTCAGCATGAGCTTTAAATGAACATTAAGGCTGTGATATACTGATTAATACTGCTGGATAAGATTTAAATGGTTGTGTGTTGACACATTTTATTGTGCGTTTTAATTCCATTCAGACTCAGGAATGTTTGCTGTAATATTTTTAATATTATGCGTCATATCTGGCAGAAGTTAAAACTTTGTGAAACTTTGACTTGCCCGGAGGTCACTGGATGACAGTAATGGGACGGTTAGTTTTTGTGGCTACAACATGACGTGATAGAAGCGGAGAGTGTGAACTGAGTGATGGGAGTCCCAGCTGAAGTGTTAGGTAATCTTATTTGATTTGGTGGCTGAGCAAGCCCATGAAGCGCCAATTTGTACCATTCCCTCTTCCAGTCATTACTGTACAGCTGAGGTCATTAGTGAGTTCTGTCTGTGGCTGCGTGGAGTCCGCCTCAGTGCTCCCGTCCAACCGGAGAGAGCCCGCTCTTACTGGGATGACGTCCAAGTCACCTAACTGGAAACTGCAGAGCCCTTCACTGTGATTCCTGTGCTGTACTGCCAGTCTCTGGAGACACAATGAGAATAATTTCCTTCTGTGAAAGCAGGATACTGACTCATGAAGCTGAATGGTCAATAACCACAGGCGGCTGACATAACCATCAGTCCAAGACGAGTACAGTTAGGTGCAGTTGACTGAGCTCACGGTGGTGTTATTGCAAACAAGGTAAAAAAGAAAAAGGGAGAAAGAGTTTCTACATTAGTTACTGAGCAGAGTGTTAATCAAACCGATGAAATTATGGTATCCGTATATTCACTGCCTTTTTTTAAAACCTGGCATCAGAACAGATCTAATTCTAACCTGCCTTGATAAGAGGATTAGTCTATCAAGTTGTCTAATAAAAGTGCACGTGAAGGTGATTCTAAACAAGCAAGCACATTTACTATTCTCCCACACTGGTCTGTTTCTTCTTTCAGAAAGACTCCACTGGCCAGAAGTAGAAATGTCTAATAAGTATATCTTAAACTCCACTGACAAGGCAGTGAGTCCGAGCCAAGTGTACCTGGAAAAGATTTCCTCCAGTGTCCTCAAAGACCTCTTCAGCCCTGCCTCCAACAGCTACAACGTCCTGCTGCAGGCAGAGGAGGAGGAGAAACGTCAAAAGCCATCGTTGCACAAGAGGCCAAAGACATCAGTGAAATATGGCGCCACGTTTAGGAAAAGAAACCTTCCAGGTGTGGCGCCTAAAAAGGTGCATGCTCCAGAAGGTGGCAGTAAACCCACACGGCCGACTTGCATCCTCTCAGGTAGCAACACCAACGTCGTACAGCAGGGGAGGAACATCGCAGTAGTAGGCAGCACCATGGGCCTGACGCCACGTGCTGTCCCACAGCTCAGGAAGATGTGTATCCCCCACTCGCCTCGCACTAAACTACCCTCTTTGCACAAAGCTGCAAACTCTCGTGAGGTGGAAAATGCCAAGAAGCTCTGCATCCTATCAGCCATCAAGCCGTCCAATGTAGAGAAGGAGAAGGCAAAGTTTTTTGAGTCTGACTTCAGCTACAATCCTCAGTTTGAGTACAGCAACCCTGTTTCTCCACTGGTCCTGGCACGGCACAACAACGCCTCAGATCGCTTCTTAACCCAGGTAGGATTGTTTTCCCATCAAGCACGTCTGAAACAATTGTGATTCTTTTAGCTTGTCACATTTGGTCAAGTGAGAGAAATACCATTTGCACTAAATAACTTGCTCATCAAACTTTTGATTAATTTCATTGTTACATTAAGAACAGTGCTGAAATGAGAGGATTTTGGATGTAACAGATAGTCATTGATGTCTAACACAGACTGTTTATAGAAGGGGATGAAGCAATGAAGCCAGGGCAAAAGGTGTAATACTACTGATGACCACTAGATGCTGGCTCCAACAAACTGGTTACAGTAAACTTCAATTCCAATCATTTTCAATCCTGAAATATTCAGTCAATACATTTTTTCTACAAGTTTATTTGTTGCCTGGGTAACAACTAGTCTTCCTGCGATCCATTACATAAAAAGAAACATGCATCATTTTAATACATTTAAAGGAATTTACAAAATAGAGAACAAAGCACTATCCTAAATCATTCTGATGTTATTAAAGTCACCTCTTCTCAAAGATCTGGTGGTTCATCTGAAAATGTTTTATCATGACGGTGATATTAGGCTTCAAACAGAGGAAGATTTAGGGGTGTGGTTAGCTTGATTGACAGCTCTGTTCTCCAATGAGAGCAGACCTGAATTCCAGTCTCATACATATCGGCCTGTATCTTTGGGTTTAAGGGTCAGACCCGCCTCCTCACTCCTCCCTTCATATCCAAATATGGTCACTTCTAACTCCAAACAACCAACATGGCCACGTTCAAATACCAATCTCACCATACCAAGACTTCAAAATACACGTTCACAAACCACAAGATGTGTGAGCTTTAGTCACAGACACGACTTGAAAATTTTTCTTTTATTGCAAGTGTACTTGTTCAGGCTCGATCTGCCCAGCATTACAGAGCACAGGCAAACTTAATACCTTGATGGTGAACATCTGGCAGCTACAGAGATGGTAGAGACCAAAACTAAGCTAAAAGGAGAGTGAATACTGAACTGATCATGTCAGAGAGGTGACTCCACATGAATATGACCTACTGTGTGTGTGGATATGGGAATTGGCAGCAGTACGTCAACAATACCTTAAAAGGTGACGATAGTGAGGTGGTTGGTGTAGGGTTGCAGAGGGCTCAGAACTCAGTCTTTTTATTACTGCTGATCATATGAAGTAGTAATTATGTCTGAGGCACCAAAGTCTCCACCAGTAAGAGCTCCACAGTCAATCAGTAGCAGCGAGGTTGGAAAACCAGTGTAAATGTGAGACCAAACACAGTCTTATCCCAGGTCTGTGTACAGCTCTGAGAGTGCAGTGAGTACAGTGTGAAAGTCAAACTGGGTTAGAAAACTCCAGAAAACTCCAAACTTGCTTGCTTGCATGCAAAGTACCGACACTCAATGCTAGCAGAAAAACCCAGTGAATTCTGGCCCAAAGGCAGTGGCAGGTCATTCATCACGACTACAACAGTGTCCCTCGTGCATGAGGTTGGTGCTGAGCTGGCTGGTTTGAGATCAGCAAACTCATGCCATGTGCCAGCAGCCAGGTTGGATGCTCACAGACTTGCTGCCAAAGCTGTTTAGTGTCAGCGCAGATCAAGTGAAAGTGGAAAACGACCGTGGTGACGGCTTTGATTAGTTACTGGAGGATTAGCTGAAAACTGCCTCAGTGTGATGTGAAGTCATCATTCGGGGTCAGACTGTGTCTGAAGCTCAGAAGGAAACTTTTCAGAACTAAGATTTAGTCCAGCAGGAGGGAGGAAGTTACAAAGTGTGTCAGATGTGTGAAGAGTACAACAGCTCTGTGGTGTTGTGTTGCAGGTTGTTTGAGTAACACGAGTACGAGTAGTATAGAAAGACAAGGAAAAAGTGAGCTCCACCAGGAACTGCAGTAACATAATCCTCAGGGAGGATGTTGTGTTGTGTTCCTTTTGTTTCCTGGAGTCTGCCCTAGTTTGTCACTTTTTCTTTGTGTGAAGATCTCCCTGTAAAGGAAGTGCTGCTTGAATCACATTTGTCTTATATTATGGTATTTATGGTCTTTCAGGAACTCAAGGACACTAATATTCACTGAAGTCAATAGAGTACATTTTAGTATAAATATCAGCAGGGACTTCTTCAATATAAAGGAGACTGTGAACTAGAATTATACAGTGACACAGCTGCAGTTTTAAAGTAGGACTTGGTGAGAGAGTTTATTATGTATGTAAATAACAACATACCAGGAATGCAATGGAGCCAAATAAATATGTTTTGAAAATACAGTGTTGAAAATGAAGTCAATACAGAGATAAACATACAAAACTGCAGTTCTTTGATTCACCACTTGAGGCTCCAAAAGCAAGTTAATCCCCACAGACTTCCATGTTCAACTTTACAGCAGAAATAAACATGTTTACAGTCTAGTACACAAACAGTTTTGGTCTCGGTGGCTAATTTCCTCATTCATAACAACTGTACAGGGGCTGAACTGACTTATAACTCACAGGATACCAGATCCACCCACTCGCTCCTCCCTGTCCCCTCCCTCTCAGCCAAATATGGTCACCAGTGGCTAAAACAACAAACAAAGAAAACCTAAACATGGTAACAGCCAGAATGACAAACTCTGTACTTCAAAACACTAGACCACAAAGCAGGGGGTGATGTCACTCTTGCTGGGTCCACTTTAAATATACGATATGGTCAGAACTAGTTTACCACACATGTCCAACCTGGTCGTCCATCATAGACAAGGGTGCAAAAAGGTTCAATTTTTGGTCATGAAAACAAATGAAAATGAGTGTTCATCCTTTCATCCTATAATCTTGTCCGATGTCAGAAGTCTCTCCTTGGGTAATACCTTAGCCTTCCAACAATTTAACAACAAATAAACCAACACAGGTGAAAACACAACCTCCTTAGTGGAGATAACAAACTCAACACTGTAACTACTTCAAAATAAAAGTCCACTACTAGGCTTTAAGTGGAATAACCTAAATCATGGCTGTGGCTCAGGTGGTAAAGCAGGTCGGCCTCAAATGGTACAGTTGGTGGTTAAATCCCCCGGCTCCTCCTGTCCATCTGTGCTCAAGTTAGTCAGCACCTTGCATGACAGCTTTGTTTCCACTGTGGGTGTGTGTAAGTGTGTGTGAATTGTGAGGCAACAGAATTTGTGGCTTGCACACCTAAGTTAAAAGGTGCTCTATAAGTGCAGTCCATTTCAAACAGGCTTTTATTGTGAAAAATTTGCAAGCATGCTGTATTTAATTAATAAATTTTCTGGTTTTTTTACCCCCAACTTGTATTTGGGGGTCTTTGTCTTTAATATAGATACATAGATACATACTTCATTAATTAATATTCAATGATTTTGTTACAGCAGCAACAACAAAAACACACTGACAGCCCTACAACACAGCAGACAATGAAAGCACAAGACAAGAAATAAAAAATATATGAAATGTAGAATATGTACAATAAAACATGAAATAAAATAGGAATAGAACAAAATACTAGAACAATAGAAAAATAGTATGAGTAGAAATATACCAACAAGCAGAACAATAAATAAAAACTCAAAGTGCAAGTTATTATATATGTGCAAAAACCAAATGTAATTATAAAAATGTGCAAATGCCAGTGTGAATGAGACGGTGTACAACAACAGGCTTTAGTGCAACGTGAACATGATCTTTAAACATCAGCAGGATCCTGAGCTCTGAGCGCCTGGTTGGTGGAGCCTCTGATGGAGGTTGTAGCAGGACCTCACATCTTTGAAAACATCTTCAAACTGTTTCTGTGACACCACAACAGTTATCCTGAAGATTACTGCATGAACTTTCTCCTCCTTCACCTGATCACCAGCTAAACAGAGGAGGAGGTACTGTCCTCTAATGGAAATGTAACTGAGGTGAGTCGAGTAGCGGTGAGGTGGTACCATGTAGTGGAGAAACACCTTTAGAGACCTTGCTTTTAATTGAGCAGCAGTTTCAATGTGAGTAAAAACATTATTCAGAGAGATGACATCTACAGAAAACAACAAAACCAAACCCCCATAAGACTCACTCCCAGGTCTTTTCATCTACAGGCCATGCAGGGCTGGGTGGACTAAGTATACCCAGTACATGTTACAAACAAATTTGAAGGGATCACCTCACATTTGTATCTCAAAACAAACCCCTCGTGAAGTGTTGGGTGGACACACACCAATCACACTGTGGCTGCAGTGAGGCTCTTCTCTGGCAGCGCCCAACACCTCCAGCCTTCCCTGTCAGCTCCTCTTCAAATCAGTGAGCCAGCCGCAGGAAGCCACCTGGTGCCGCTGGTTACATAATGCCAAGTACTGCGTGTCTGCAGCAAGTGTCAAAGATAGTCATTAGTCACTGGCAGCTTGGCATCATGAGTGTCCTGGTGTGTTGCAGGCGGTGCACATCATGGAGCTGGCTCTGCAGAGGTATGGCAGCTATGAGAAGTTCGAGCAGGTGACCGGGGGAAGCCTCCTCACCAAGAGTCGGATCTGGCACAGCGTCAAGAAATACATGGAGAAGGAAGGCTGCATGGGGGAGGTAAGAGCCGGGTCACAGCCAGGACCTGGATGAGAGCAGTACTTTGCTTGTTATCGGCACACTCCTGCAGATAAACAGCAGCAGAACATTACATGCAAGTGAATCAAAGTCATTAAGAGGCTGTAATTGAAAATGTGGCGTGTTTGCACGGCTGCCCTCAGCAGCGTGTGTCATGGTGGATTTGTACATCATCATCATAATGGAGCAGCAGACAGCAGGTCATCACAGCCAACATGCTCCGGGGAAAAGTAAGAGCTTGCAAAGAAAGCCGTCCTCTCTGAAGTCATCCTGCTCTTTCATGATGTGTTTATGTAACCAAACGAAGGCACGTTACATCATCAAGTTAATAATGTTTCACTGAACACATAACACCACATATACACACACCTTGTGTATGTCCAGCAGCATCCTGGGGGGTCTGATCAGACTGGAGGGTGAACCAGCAGTGGCCTGTGTTAAAGGAGTAAACTACAACTCACACAATCTTGGTTATTACTTCAGAAAATGACCCACAGAGATGTTTTCAACCTCGTTACAGGAAATAAAAAGATCCCATGTGAAGCACAATTCATGAAGAGTGAACAACAATGTGCTGTTAGGTGTCCCAGTCAGCTGTGACACTGTCGGCATGGTTACAGCAGCTTAGAGATACGATCGCTGCTCCACATAGAAAACATGTTCGATTGTTGCTAACCTGTTGTAGTAACCATAGTTACAGTGTCCTTGATTCCCTGCCAGCCTGCCTGCATCCCTCCTGCTCTGCTAAGTGGGCAGTTATATAAACTAGAGTATGAACAATCAATATTTTATCAACACCATGCCAGTCACTCCCCCCTCTCAGATTAGCCCAACAGTGGAGATTAAACTCCACAGGGCACCTCAAAGAGAGACACTAGCACTCACCAGGGTTATTATAATGTCTCATTTATCTTCACTGTGCTGACACACACAGCCTGACAAGAACAAAGGAGGTTTGTTTGTCATGTCTTCACAGTGACTTCTGGATCAAAGGTATTTGTCCCTTGATGAGAAGTTGAATGACTGTGCACGTGTTGGGATCAGTTACTCAGCATTTCATTGCAGTAGTAAGTGTTTTATGGGCATCAAGCCAAAGTATTTTCAATAAAACGAGCTCAGCAACTGGAGGAGGAGGCTTTGGGGCTTTTAAGTTGAGAAACTTTGTGCTGAGCTCTGAATTCAAATGGATTCTTCCTCAAACTTTACAGGTCATTGACTTCACTTTCACTTTGTTTCAGTTGCTGTGTGGATCTGCTAACCTCTCCCCTTACTCCTGTCATTGATCAAAGATGTTGTTATGACCATGCCCTCTGTTTTGTCTGGATCTGACCTCAGCAAGTTGAGCACAAGGGAAGGATTACAGTTTATATAGTGAAAGAAATAAACCTCTCTTCAGACCATCTCTCAGTATATTTGAAGAGGGGTTTGGGCCGTCACTGTCCTGGGTTCAGTCACACTGGGAGGTTTGTCTGTTAGATGATCAAAGGAAAATAACATACTGTATTTTGATTTTTTTATTTTTTTTTTATAGTGGGTACCAGGCCTGTATTAGAGGCAGGACTTTACTTCTAATTTACTTAATTTGATAAGTAGAACTGATCATATCTTTTATATTTTCAGTGCACCCTTCATTTCTTAACAAGAGTTTTATTGTGAAACATTTGCAAGCACTTTATAGGCAACAACAGCTGGAAGAGATTAAAGAAATATTAATACATCCGCATCTGAAATAGGAAATAGGAAAGTTGTACATTTATCCACCACTGTTCCTGTCGGTCATCACTGGACGCCCAACTGTTAATTAGCTCAAAATCACCTAAAAAATATCAAACTAACATTTGATGCTCACACATTAATGGTTTGTAAAGAGCAGAACTGACTCAAACTGTTGCTTTTACTCAGAGCTGTAGTCGACCACCTGGAATAAATTAGGATGATGTTTTTCCATGTGGACAGTTTTAAACCTGCTTGGACACTGCAGCACCTTTTGTTACATGTCTTGTAAATTCTTATTAAATTCACTCTGATGTCGCCCCTCCTCTTTTCTGCTCCCTCCTCTAGTCTAGTGTAATGGTTTTATCTGTGTTGTGTTGCTAGATAGTCGTCCAGGTGACAGACGACCTGCTGTCCAGAGCCTCCATGACGGTGGTGAACAGCAGGCCCACACTGACCATCAACATCTCCACTGCCCGGGAGCACTGGCTGGAGGGCATGTTGAGGCATGAGATCGGTGGGTGTAGGAGCTCAAACTGTTCATGTACTGAGAGGAACCATTTCTTCAGGGCTAAATATGATGTCCTAAAGGTGCATGGATGTCATTGATGTGTCCAACAGGCACACATTATTTCAGAGGCATCAACAACTGCCACCAGCCGTGGAGCAGCAGTCTGGGCAGAAAGAAGCACAACCTGAAGCCTCTGAACCCGACGGAGGAGGGTCTGGCCAGCATCCACAGCGTCCTGTTCAGGAAGGACCCCACGCTGTGGCGCGCTGCCCTGCTCTACTACACCGTGTACCAGGCCAGCCACATGTCCTTCTCCCAGCTCTTCCACAGCCTGGGACGCTTTGTCCAGGACCCCAACACCCGCTGGGACTACTGCGTCCGGGCCAAGAGGGGCCAGACTGACACCGCTCAGCCAGGTCTCTGTGGACTCACTGACACATGCAGTCACTGCTGGGCCTGAATACAACATTTAATGTAGCAGCACACAGTCCAACACTAGTGTTCTTCACCTGAACCTGTTCAAGACATTAATACTTTAAAGTTCATACTTTTAACCATCACTACTCTTCTTTTCTGGTCTCACATCGCAGGCTGCTTCAGTAAAGACCAGGTCTACCTGGATGGTATCCTGAAGATCCTGAGGTACAGAGACAAGATCAACTTCCCGCTGCTCATGGCTCTGGGAAAGGTGAGGTCTTCACTACTGCTGTCAGTTTATCCACAGGAAGGTTTATTTCATTAGATGTTGATGTGCTCCCGTTCACAACTTGAATCAAACAGATTGATCAGACTCTCACCAGATGTCTGCTCCGCCTCCAGGATCCAGGTTTTGAGTCTTTGGCCTCTCAGCAAAGAGAGGCCATCTTCAAACCTGTTCCTCCCATGTAGTCCAGACCACAGCAGGATGCAGTGTGATACAGAGGTTATTTCAGTTCAAGGATTTCTGAAAGTACTTTTCTACTGCAGCCACCACCACAGACTGAGGCCCTGTAGTCAGCTGTGATTCATCCTGCTTTGTGTTCAGGGGACAGAGTCATTGGGATTCAGGTTTCATAGGTTCATCTGTAGAGTGTGGCCTTCAGGGTGTCAACTGTAGTGTCCAGTGAGACTAGTCCTTATACTGGACCTTCTGTACGTTGCACCAGACCTCAGCCTCACCTTACCTACACCTGGTCAGCAATGTGCAGTCATGTTAGTGCCGTGTGACACTGTCCGTTGTGCATCGCAGCAGCAGATCAGGCCTCAGTGCTGTGCTGTGAATAAATTCTTCATCTGACATCCCAGTCAGTCAGGATCCATTTCAAAGCTCCATCTCAGCGTCGGTGGTGTCGTGTTTCTTGTGGTACGTCCGCTCTGCTGAACGCTCTCCCTGTGACGTTCATTCACTTGGAATAAAAGTGTAACTGCACAGAGGGCGGCTGCAGTTCAGCCGCAGCACCACCGACAGAGCGAGACTGAATGAAGCTTATATAATAACCACAGAGATGAAGGAACATGCTCCTCTGCTGCACAGGAGCTGAATGTGCTGGTGATGAAACAAGGAGCTGGTTCCAGCTGGAGGAGGTTCTGCTCCAGCAGCCGACATGAAAATAACCAAACGATCAGATGAATCAGATGTTTCCAAACCTGCCTCCTCTGCTCTCTGTCCTCAGGTGTCGTTTGAAGACGTGGACCGCCTGAAAGCCGTGGCTCAGATGGAGAACGTCCGCATCCCGCACTTCATACAGGACCAGGCGAGGTACGCCGAGCAGCTGACCAAAATCATGGCGGTCAACCAGCTGACTGACGAGGAGCTCAAGACCATCATCTGAGCCCAGCGGTCCACTTCTCTCCTCCTGCACAGTCCTGAATTAAACACCACTGCCAGCCACGGCCTGCATGTCTCCACCACCACCACCGTGCATGCAGCAGTTAGTGCAGTGCTGTAGTGCATGTAGTGTAGAGCTTACACCAGGTTGATCTGATTCATTAAAACCTGTTTTGTTTCTCCACAGATTTAATAATAATTACTAATGATTTGTTGTATTTCGAGCTGGATGGAGATGAAAGGTTTTCTGTGCCAAAACAATATCCTGATTATATTGTCTATTTAAAAGCACAGTGTGTGTTGATTTTTCCCCATGTGATTCTTGTGTACATTTGGTGCCAACTGTTTTTCTGGTGTTTGTTCTGGATTGTGGTCTGATACCTGGACTCAGTGGGAGTTTCTTCAGGAGTTGACTGTTGGACACCATGATGCAGTCTGACTGATTCTGTAGTTTGTTTGTTTTTTGCCTCATATTCATATTTAAAAGCATAAAAGAATCAAAAACTCCAGGTTAGTACAATGAGCAAATGTAAATCCCTATCATCTGTTCTTTTCCTCAATATATAAAGACACGCCCACTGATGATGTCATCATGGTTTCTGCTCCTACCACAGTCTGTGCTCCTACAGATGTTAATGTTGAAACATGTAGAACTGCAAACAAGGTCAGAAGTGGAAATGCTCCATGTGTTTTGGGCTCGGGCGGCCATGTTGAAATGAACAACATGCTGGTCAGAAGTGAGTCCTCACGTAATGACCACGATGAAAATATCAGCTGCTGTTGTGTAAAAAGCTGGATGCTTATTGTTCTGTGGACGTGTGCATGAATTAAACTTTAATTAGTTTGAAATCCTCAGACAGACGTAGATGTAACAGAGTGTTTCTCTGATGCACCTGTGATCTAAGTGTACTTACCTGCCGTGTCTTTAGTGAAGATGAAAACACTTTGTTTCCTCTGGACACCACGTAGGGAGCCTGCCTGGTTTTGTGTTAGACGTTGAGTCAGGAAGTTGCTGCTGCAGAGATGTGGAGCGATGCTCGGTCTTGCTGCCTCAGAGATGGACTGATTGGTGGTAAAGTGCTGGATCAGCAGCCTGTTAATTAAAGCCTGTTAGCATTGTTCTGCTGAGGAACCGTCTGAGGTGTGAAAGTCATTTGTAAGACAGGCTGTGATGTTTGAAAGTGTGGTCCACGTGCACTGACTTGAAGCCCTGTTTGCACTTTCTTCCCTTATTGAACTGCACTGATATGAACAGTTACTGTGTTGTGGTGTTTGTGCAGACTGATGTGTTTGTGTTTTGCGAGACAAATCAAATGCCTTGTACTGTGATACTTGTGTTAATAGCAGGAATCAGCTGATTCAGAGACCCCTTGCAGTGGTACAGATTAATAACAGTGACTCTTTGATGTTTTCTATTAAAATATTTTTTTGTGATATTCATATGTAGAATCTTTCAATAAAGTGGACTCCCTTAAAAAATAAAGACGTACCTGTTTGGTTTCTTTCCATTTGTATCATTTATGACTAAAGAATTGTAAATAAAATAATTGTATTTGAACCGTGTCAAACTGGTTCTTGTAATGTTGGTAATGACTTCATGACATAATCTTCATGATAACAGTAATAAGTAGAGGTGCTCAGTGCAGCATTAGAGTTCCCCAACCAGCCTCAGCCTAAAGAAACAACATGGTTCATCTGAGCTTAAAAGTAAAGGTCTGATGTTAAAGTAGAAACAGCTCATCATCAAGCTCTGCAGAAGCCTTATAACGATCCTGGTCATTTGAATCAGGTGTGTTGGAAGAGGGACACAACTAAAACATGCAGGATAGTGGCCCTCGAGGACCAGGATTGGACACCCCTGCCCTAAAGGGATATGAAGAAAAAAAATAGTGCCGGTATCTCGTGCGCACCATATAAATAACGAGACACTTACCTACGAGTTAGCATTTCCGGTAAACTGAGGAGGCTTACCAATCATCCGAGAAGGGTCCAGCTGCAGACCCGCAGGCATCCCGGTCCACCTTAAAGTGGCATAACGCCTGTGGATGGCGGTGTTCAGTCATTGTCAAGTGAATTCATGAACTGAAAACAAATTCCGGACTATAAGCCGTTACTTTTTTCCAACGCTTTGAACCCTGCGGCTTAAACACCGGTGTTTCTCATGTATTGACAATTCCAGGCTTACGTCAAAAAAATACGTCACAGGTCAAAATGGCGGTCAAGTTGAAAACCAACTTTCCGCCCATAGAAAAACATTGGACTTTGGGTGGTTGTCATTTGATTACTGAAGATTATTTTGATTTGACATTGTTTAGAAATGTCCTTTGACTACTATAACAACCTGCCTGCAGAGGCAAAAGTACGATATAAACGCAAATTGGACTTAATTGGTCTAACTTTAGATGACTGTCCTCACAAACAGCCAAGAGGCACTTGGAGTAACGACCCAACTCAATGGCCAGAAATGGAGTACGGCGACCTGGACACCTATCTCATTGTTGAGATCTTTTACTGTCAGCAGCTCTGCTCCAGATGTTTCCTCCCAACTCGTCTCCAGCAGCTGGAAATGAAGTGAGTGTTGTCACAGCTCCTCTGTCAGCTGCTTGTGCTCAGCTGAAACAAACAAAACACAAAACAACACACGTCAGTTGAGTCTACAATCCAAAAATATAATAAAGTATAAAAAATATAATATTTTACCAGTGATTAACAGTGCATCATGGTCGTCCATCACGTCCGTCTTCTCTCTGCGTGGACCAGGTCACTCAGCCGTCTTCCACTGTCGGGGTCGTCTCTCATCTCTGGTCTTCTGTGGAGGTCCTCCAGGGTCTTCTGGTTCATCT
>OOFC01023191.1:0-34694 GCA_900323345.1 Pseudochromis fuscus
TCCTGATCATTTGAATCAGGTGTGCTGGAAGAGGGACACATCTAAAACATGCAGGATAGGGGCCCTCGAGGACCGGAGTTGGCTACCTCTGGCCTAGACCAAATAAAAGTGAGTTTTAGCTGATAAGCCTGACCCACAAAGTGTGAAGACTGCAAAGAGAAGTCACCACAACTTCCTCCTTTGATTGTGAAAAACCCTCAGACTGAAGCTGCAGTTCAGAAAAACCGTGAGTCCTCCAGCTGTGTCCCAGGCCTCCATCTGAGGCATAGACTGTTGAAATAAATGGACGAAACAGCCGCTGAAATTATATTGAGAAACTGGAAAGCATCAAAACACATGGTGATCAGAGGAAGAAATCAACTGTTCAGGTCATCTGTTACCAAGGTAACCATCTTATCTGGTCTCACAATGATCAGGTGGAAAATGCTGCCGTTTCCTTGAGGTCATTAAAAGCAGCCTTGATGTAGGACGGGTCGTACAGGGATTGTCTCTCTCCTTGTTCTACGTCTGACTTCTTCCAAACGTATTTTCAGATTTTCGTCTCTTTAGGACGTTACTGCAGGTATTCTACTGTTTTCTAGTAGTTCAGTTGTTCACAACCTTTTTAGACAGTGCACCGCCTTCGACTTTCTGACCGAGCTGATGCACCAACAACCTCCCTCCTCCTTCTTCTCTGTGGGTCAGTCCAACACAGCTTTCTGTTTCTCTTGTCTACAGCTCTTTCTGTCCTCTTTCACTATCATTACTCATATTAACTTATTAACTTTTAAGTTCATACCTCACAATGTCCTTGTTTTTTACCAGTTGTGCATATGCTGCCATTACCCTTTTCACGTCGTGCACCACTGAGCGGTGGTTGGGGATCCCTGTACGAGTTCTTCTTTGAAGATATTCTACTGTTTGCTACAGTTTTTACCATATAAATGAGTCTGTTACCTCCACAAACTTCAGCTGTATTTTCTACTTTCTGTACTTTTATTACTTTTCCACTTCTACTCATATATTTCTAATTTAATAATTCTACTGTTTATATATTTTAAGCATCTTTAAGCAATTCTCAGAAAATAAATTCAGACTGTGTTACTCCAAAGCAGGTTTCTTTTGAAGCTTCTCCAGATGTTGTCAACGTCATCTTTACATCTCAGTACCTAATTTACAAATATGATAAAGGTCCATTAAATATTTGAATATATTTGGACATTTTTTTCTGTGAAATATGTTCCTGCGTGTGTGTGTGTGTCTGCTCATGGGCAGATGTAAACTACTTAGTCGGATAAACCTGGTCAAAGCATCACTGCCATCAGCACTCCGAACAGTTTTAAATGTTTTTGTCTCTTTGCACTTCCTGTATTCATGCTTGTATGTTTTTTTTTTTAAACAATATCTTTATTGAACTTTATATTGCAAAATAACAATGCACTTGACATAAAACAGACAACAACATAGTCCCCCTACATAAATAAATCAATGAAAGGAGAAAGAAAAAAAATAGAATAAAATAATAATAACAGTAAAAATATAAGAAATAATAGTAAAATAAAAACAAAAATAAATAAATACACAGCATACAGCTCACAATCGGCACCATTATCAAAATTAATTGGCCTCGTAACATCTGAGAAACTCACTTAGAGGAGACCATATTTTCACAAAATCTGCTGCCCTCCCTCTGACAATATAAGTGAGTCGTTCCAATACGATACAAGATGCCATCTCTCTCACCCAGATATGTATTGAGGGTATGTCCATTTTCTTCCAGTATAAGGATATCAACCTCCTGGCCTGCAGGAGCCCAAAGTCAATGAGTGTTGTCTGACTTGAACTAAAAGTACAGTTTTCTGGAAATATACCCAACACACATGTCCTTGCTTGAAAAGGTACCCTCACACCCACAATCTTAGACAAAGTTTGAATGACTGACTTCCAGAACCTCTGCAATTTTGGACAGCTCCAAACACAATGAAACAAAGTGCCCTTTTCTTCTAGACATTTGCTGCAGTTTAATAATCTTAGCGATTAAATCAGAGTTAATCCACCATTTTATTTTCATTATTAAGTTTGCTTTAACGTTACAGACAGATTTTTTAATTTTTTTTGGCCAAAACTTCTACTTTTGATAATAAAAGTTGCTAACCCCAATAAAAACTCGAACTTTGAAACTGAACTATGAATCCTGTTTGACCACCTTTAAGGCAAAAACACACAAATTTAGATAGGACAGACAATTTTTTTAAGCCACAAGCAGGTTCCGAGCTTAGCCAGTTGTGTAGAGGTTGATACAGTATCTCTGCAGGATTGTTGTACTCACAAAGCATCTGATGGGTTAAACAAGGAACCACAGCGATGTGATCGAAGTTGCCAGATCTGCTTACTTTGCTTGTGTTTTTTTTTCCAGTCAGCCTTGTGAAAAATCCCTTCATGGTTTTTGAGCTCGTTGTAAATTGTTGTTTTGGTCTCGAGTCGGCCCAAAAATAATTGACACCCAAGTAGAAAAAGACAGCTGGATCGATACAATTAAGCAACTCTGACTGGAGGAGTAATTTGCTGAGGGATGGTGTATAGGCTATGACCTTAACACTCCCGCGTGTTCATTGGACACATTTACTACCGAGGCATTTTACAGGCAACAACATTATTTGTCCTCCTGTATCTGTGTCTTCTCATCTTACTTTGGAAGTGACCTCCACGAAAAGTTTGAAAACACACACCCTGCCATGAAGTACTCGCTGCCCTAATATACATAATGTAGGAATATCAGCGGCGCCTTCCAGTGAATTCAAATAACACTTAATAAATTATTACATTGTCTTTTCCTGAATAGTTTTTCGTACTGACGACACAATGCACTGAACTTTTATTTTGACAACCACAGTTATTTTTGAATGTATGAAAATGAGTTTCTGGCCTTTGGCGAGATGCTTTGGATGGCATTCAAAGTTTATATAATGAGACAACTCAAGAGACCTTTTGTTTTTCTACTTTACTTCAGGTCTCTCATCACAGGTTGGTGGACTAATTAAGAATTTGCTGGATTCAAATGCTAAACTTTATTTTTACTCATGCAGTATTCTCCTTTCTATAATAATCTACTAATGTACTTCTCCACTGTGAAAGGTGAGGAAAGCAGAGGGAGAGAACACAGGACATCTCCCAGCTGACAGCATCAAATCGCATTAAAGGAACCAGGCTTACATTATTGTTGTTTTCTTCTGGGACGAATTTGAAATTCATGCACATCTGGAGCCGTGACCTGAGCTGACACGCATCCATATGCTTTGTGCCGAGTGACCTCAGCACAAGCAGCAAGGTTAAAGTGAAGTGGTGCATGCAGTGGTGGAGAGTTGGGGCCATTCATGGGTTAACCTGACAAACCAAATATAAATGCAACATGTAATGCTAGCTTAAGGACTATAGACTAAAATCATCCATGAATATTGAACACTTTAAAAGGAAAATACATTTCTAAATTCAAAAAGATTCATTTTACATATTTTGCTGTGTACTAAGTGGATAAAGTATTAGTTGATTAATTGATTAGTGAATTGGCAACATAAACTGGACATAAAATATGGGCGTGGTCCCCTAATGGTTTGTGGATTAGCATTTAAATCCCCAAGTGTGGTTGTCACATGTTATTTTATTGTTTTATTTTAGAGGGTGGGCCTAACAGAGCCTCCCAAGCCTGTCAATCAAACCAGCCACGGCCGAAATATAACTCCTTGAAGCCTGATATCAACTTAATTATGAAACTATTTTCAGATATACGTAAGTTTTTACAATGACTTGTGTGATAACTTTACCGACTGAATATTTAATGAGAGAAGAGTGATTTTTGAATGGCAGTCTATGAGAGCCAGATTTTTTTTAGAGCTAGCATCTAGTGGCCATCGGCGGTATTGCACTATTTTTGGCACTTCAGTGTTTGTTTCATTTTGACCTAATGGTTACATCTATCTTTTCTATATGGTCCATGTTTGGTAATACTAGATTTAACATACTGCAAGTGGCAATAGCGGAACAAATCAGAGCCAGGCCGGGGGCCGGGCAAATGACCGGGCCCTTAAAAGCCAAATAATAAAGCACATGGTAATTTTACAACATATACATGCCCGCAACAGCGGGGCTTACAAGGTTCAGCACCACAGAGAGTGACCATGTCATTTTGAAGTCCATCAAACGGACATGAAGTCTAACAAACCAAGAGAACAACGAAAACATTAGGCTACATGGTCACTAATAATAAAACAACCCAAATTCAAAGCCTTTCAGCACCATGGACAGCGACCACATCATTTTGACCCCCACTTTAACTATTTCAAATCAGAACCTGTATCAGTAGCTATAAAGTTTAGTAAAACTGGCACAGAGGCCCACTATTTGAAAGGCATACGACGAACCTTGCGCTCTGCGAACTCGTCCACGATGCTCTCTATGTCCATTGTATTTGCTCTGTCATTCTCTATGGACAACATGGCAAGTCCACTCAGTCTCTCCTGTCCCACTAGGCTTCACAAGTGTTTTTAATGACTTTTAACTTGGAGAATGAACTCAGAGATTGCAACGGTGACAGGAAGGAGGGCCCGCTTTCTCCAGCTCCCACATGGAGACAGTATTTTGGGAGCCAAAAACCATACTTTTTGAAAATGGGTCCCAGAGCGGGAAAGTCTGTATACGCCACCTGCTGTCTCCGTGTGAATGGTGAATACGCATTCTCCTGAAACGATGCCACTGCAGCCCCGCCTCTCCTTTAACCCGCATGCGCAACCCCCAACAATAACAGTAACAACGGTGGAGCACAGCGTCATGTTAGTGCTGCAGTGGCTACTGGCCTTGTTTTGGCTTTTACAGCAAAATCTTCTGAAACTCTCCAACTACAGTGAGCAACATGTGTTTTTGTGGGTGTTTTTTAAAATTATTTACCTCGTACAAGTTTAATGCGCATGCCCCGTGTCACACGAGCTTTATGTGCATACTCCGTATCTTCCTCTCTGTTTTGGTGTGTTTCTGTGGCAGCGTTACAGCGCCACATACAGGCCTGGCATATTGACTACAGCGTTTTCGGCATTTTATGGTTTAGGGGGAAACAAGACAAAGCCCTACCTCGGGGCCCGGGCCGGAGGCATGCCACCCTCCCAGCCCCCCATGAAGCCCCAACCCTGGTAAGTGGACAAAACGGTGGTAATGCACAACAATAACACAACTCAACAGTGGTCAACAGGCTCAATAGGTGATCATCACACATACTGAGCTGCATATGACCTTCTGAACTCAAAAGCTAGCGACTCTGGATCTTTGAACTAAGCTGATCGAAGTGATTTCCAGCTGATCCTTTGCAAAAGTAAGTTCCTGATCTACTGTATAATCCCATAAATAAAAACAACAACCATACAGCAATCAGTGGTGAAAATCTTTGAAACTTTATGGTAGGAACATCCAAGCCTCTGTCGTAGCTACTGTCTGCTCTACTCCACGCTCGACAATAGTTTGCTCATAATTGCTGTAAAAGCATTTCAAATCCAAGTAAAGCAGAAGAAGTAACAGTAAGGGCACAGTGTAGAAAATCCATCCCCCCACGGCAATTTTTGTTCTCTAGAGCTTATAATTCCTTTCATTATTGTTGCTGCGGACACTGGAGCACTCTCCGCTGTGGCCTCAAACCTCTCTGTTAAAAAACTTCCCCATTATTATTAAGAAACTTTGTTGAAGTTCAGCATGCTCCACTATAATGTCCAAACTACCTTATGTTACGTAACTTGAAGATAGTTAAAACGACCACAGCTGCTCATTTGCTTCAGCTTTCTTCCTCTGGTTTCATAAGTCATTAATTACTGTCGAGGGAACAGTGGAGACAAAT
This sequence comes from Pseudochromis fuscus, assembly GCA_900323345.1. Taxonomy (NCBI): domain Eukaryota; kingdom Metazoa; phylum Chordata; class Actinopteri; family Pseudochromidae; genus Pseudochromis; species Pseudochromis fuscus. Next base: position 5,855 of record OOFC01023191.1, read on the forward strand.
TGCAGCAGCGACAGCCTTTCAACTTCACTGGACTTTGGTGTTTATCATCATGTGTTCAGACCGCGGACATGTGACTTACAGGATGACACTACATGAAATGCAATGTAGGGGACAGGGACAATGGAGATGTCAATGAGTCGCTGAGTAAAAACCTGCAGGGTAGCAACTCATCTATTCATCACTTCACTTCGGTGCCATCATCTCTAAAAAAAATCTTATTGAGGAGCAAATATGACCAATCTCCGAGCTAAATTAACAGAGATAGCTCGTCTTATACAAAGAAAAAAGTTGGAATGCAAAGTAATGAAAGAGTGGGGAAGTCGCATTGTTGTTGTTTGATGTAAATGTTAATATTTCATAGCTGTACCAGCCTCAACGCACTGACTGAGTCTGACTTTCAAACCCCTTTTAAATCTTTGACAAACTTTCTCCCTGAACATTTCATGGGCTAGTGACATTGAAATGAGTTATTTCCCCCCGTAGCCCTCGTTGACTGCACGTCGCCGTCATGAGCTCCAAGATCAGAAAGGTTTATTCTAATGATTAATTGTATATTCTTAAAGACTTTGATCCACTTGCGAGGACACAGATCGCCTCTGTGTGGCTTCAGTGCGCCAGGGCTTGACCTACATCTTTCAGGGTGTGATGTCTGTTTTAAATTTTTGATCAATATAATAATTTAAATCAGTAAAGAATGAGGGGAGAAAATGTGAATGGCTGATTATACATGTGGCCTAATTCCTTATAAAATCCTGTCATGCTCTGTGAGACTCTGAACTAGAGCATGCAGCTCTCTGCCTCTCTGGCTGCTAGGTCTCTGTGAGGAGGAAGACAAAAGAATAAGAGGCACCGTGATGCTCAACGGATCTTCTGTGTTGTATTAATATTGATGGGAAATCAGTATTTCAAGGGTTAAATGAGAAATTAGTTGCAACAACAACCTAAAAGCAAATGAAGCTTCGTTTTGAATGCAGCCATTTAAACCTGATTCATTACAAACTTACAAAAATCTTGGCCTTGAGTGTTTTTAAAGCTGATGTAATCATCTTTCAATTCAGATGCTGATTTTTTTGAAATAGTACACGCTTAAAAACACATTTCCAGGACACTTTTATGAAAATGGCTTTCACAGATTCCATAGCTGTCATTTATTTCCCATGAATGCTAAGTGCATGTTTGCAGTACAAATCAAGGAGCCTGTGAAGAGAAGGGTGCAAGAAATGAATTCAGTTTCAGGGTAGTTTTAGACACTTTCACAAAGAACATACAGTCAAACCAACTGCTTTATATTTCTTACAACACAAAGAAATATTATAAACTACAGTACATGTGTGTAAAATACTCAAGGACAAAATTCAAAGACACTTTTATAGCGTTGCATCTGTTACTGCTAATACCTCAAAGTACTGAGTTGTTGAAATATACTTCAAAAGCAATAGTATAAACATTGTAAACATTTCACTTTAACAAAACAGTTTTTTGTAGCTGAATATATATATTTTTTAATTTACCGTATTTTCCGGACTATAAGCCGCTACTTTTTTCTGACTTTGAACCCTGCAGCTTAAACACTGGTGTGGCTCATGCATCGGTGGCACAAAGCTCGTTAGCTTTTTACAAGCTAGCAAGCTCGATACATTTAGCCTCATCACATCAGACCCGGTCAGAGTGGACCACACAAAACTGTTTGAATAAATTCAATAGCGGCTTATAGACAAGTGCGCTCAATAGTCCGGAAAATACGGTAAATATGGTGGAAGGCTGCAGCGCCTGTTGCTTTTCTATCCTCATGCAGGATAACAACAAGTGTATGCATTGTTTGTTGTACAACTTATAGCATTTCTTGCCCTTCAAGATAGAAAAACATCTTGACAGCAGCATGTAACGGTACGTCAGTAAAACAATAAAAAGAGCAGAAACAACGGAAATCAAGATCACCACACTGACAGCACAGACAGTCACTTGTGACAAAAACAAGTCTAAAGCTGAACTGAGAGTTCATATTGCTTATGATAAAGAGAATCCCATCCCATTCTTCTGTCACAACAAATCAACAAGTCTACAGACAACACTAAGGATACTGTGTGACAGGGAGCAGGAGAGTGGGTGGTAATTAGACAGTAATAATAATAACAGCAATACACCACAGTGACCTAGGAGTGGGGGTTGCAGCAGCACCCTCACTCATCCTTCTTTTGGTGGCTGTAGAGTGATGTCATACAACCTATACGCATCAATCAGCAGTGATCAGTGAACACAGCTCCCACAAAGACTTCACATATTTCCAGAGATTCAACCCTTTCCAAGAAATCATTTTCCAGGACGTTTTCTGTGATGTAAAGCTGGTGTGACTGATGGGAATCCCAACCTAGGCTAACACGCTCCTGTATCGCACATAAGAAAAAAAATGGTATCCATCCATCCATTCATCTTCTATAACCATGTATCCAATCATGTCACGGGGAGCCTGGAGCCTATCCCAGCTGGCCATGGGCGAGAGGCGGGGTACACCCTGGACTGATTACCCGTCCATCACAGCGTCAACACACACACACACACACACACAAAAAAAATTATGCACCTTCATTCACACCTATGGGCAATTTAAAATCACCAATTGACCTAACATGGTACCTGTGGTACCCAGAAGAAAAAAGGGATGGGGAGGACATGCAAACTCAACTTAAAAAGGCCCCGCCTGAGATTCGAACCCAGAACCTTCTTGTTGTGAGATGACAATGCCAAAAATGTCATTAAAAAGCCATAATATAGAATTTCATCTTATAGTATGTCGTGCAAAAAAGTGACACAGCATAGTCTGTTTTAAATAGGACAGCTGTATTGTGTTGTGTTTTACTTCTCCAGTTTTCCAGGATTTAAAAAAATTGTCTACAAACTCCAGGTTTTCCAGGACACATCAGACCCCTGCTTTCAGTGGACACTACTTGTTAATGCATATTTATTTTCTTCATTATTAAAGATGTAATTTTTCATGCAAAACTTGCAATAGGCACTGCATCCCAATATACTGTATACTGTAGGGATGTACTCTTTGTACAATTAAGGCCGTGTTAATTGTTTTTCACCAAAATCCCATTTACCAATTGTAAAATAATTTGCTCATGTAACCGGATAGCCATTTAAAAACTCCATGTAGTGACTGTGCTTCGATCAAATGCCACAACGTGACACAAGAGAAAGCATATGCTGAATGAGGCTAAGGAGACATCCCATCTGAAAGCGTCTGAGAGAAGTGGCCTTTGTGAAAGAGCATCTGAGGCGCAGCACAAAGCAGCGGGTATGTAAGCTGCCACTTGACTTAATCCAATGTCTCGCAACAAAATGCCGCCGATGATAAGTACAAGGCAGCCATCATCAACGTATTGAAAGATGGAAGCTTGTTGCTCATAGCGATGTCTTTTTTTTCTGTCCTTTTGACAGATTAATGGAAAAGAAGCAAAGCCAGAAAGTGTGATGAAAGTAAAAGTGACCCCCTCCCCTTCCCAAACACACACACACTCACTCTACCACCACCACCACCACCGCCACCGATCCTTCTCAGCCCCACTCCTCCTCATCCTCCTTTGCTAAATTTAAGAGCCTTAGCATCCACAGCCAAGGGTTGAGCTCACATCTATGTTAATGGCATTTCAAAGTGAATCAGAGGTGTCATGAAGTGTCTGAAGATTTAAAAAGAGGAACGCTGACATGGACTGAATCAAAGTTAGGGATGATCCTCAGCTGAACGGATAAAGATACACTTCAGGAGATGAAAACTGACATTTCAATTGGATCAACACCTCTATCTATCTATCTATCTATCTATCTATACAAGACACTGAGCTGATTATACACCAATATGTTTGTGCTCGTTCACTGGAAATGTATTACAGTGAGTTGCAACAATCTGCTAATAAAACAAATAAAAACACTGCCATTAGTCTGCATTTTGAAAAGGCCAGATCTCAACACCCCAGAGACCGGATGTTATCGAGTTTCATCATGTTGATTCTAGACATGACAGCACTTCAGGTACCAGCGCACAGCATGATACAAGGTTCGGGCTCGACTAGTCTCGTCTCTTAATGACAGTTTGAGGCTGTCATTATGAAGCAAGACAAAAGTTCCACAAAGAAACACTAAAAGGAATATATAATTTCCAACAAGCCCTTCTTTCTTTAATCCCAGCTACATGCTTTTTTGAAAGGAAAATTTCTAACAATCCTTTTTCTTTTCGTTCATTTTCTGTTACATTCTCTTTGAGGGAGATGATTTCGCCTCCGGTCTTAACGCAGCCACAACCATTTCATCTTCTCGCGTATGAGTCCTGAAACTTAACTGAGGGTGAAGTCTAAAAATGCAAATACAGGCTGGGGTGTGAAAAGACAGTCAGGAGATCATATTTCACCCATGTATAATGATACAGATACAAAGAAATCAAGACCTTCTGAGTATTATTGATTCAAACAACAAAAAATGTACACTGTCATGATGGTGGCTGCTCGTTCTCCAACAAAATACCAACATTAGTTTGTTCAGCTCAGTACCACCATCAGGTTTAAGTATGTGTACAACATTGGAGGGAGTTGACTCTGGTCTTTCTTTGTGCTCCAAGTACTAAAAGACAACAGAAAAAAAGATAAGCCTTCAACTTCCCTGTAAAGATATGCATATGACTCAAAGTCGAGGTCTATGTTGAACAAAATGAACCTCAGAGCTTAGTGCAGGACTGAGTACAGAGTTATTAAAAATGTATACAGGGTTATTGAACTAAATACATGAAGTAGGTGAACGACAGTGAAACTTGGCAGAGTGTAGTGATGTGGAAAATCGTACCCAAACCTCAATCATTGGTTCCATGATGTTAATAACAAACGGTAAATGCAGTACATTAATATAGCGCTTTCTTGACCTAAGCTAGGTCCCAACATGCTTTACATGGCTACTCATTCACACATACTAATAGCTACCGAGCTGCTATGCAAGGTGCTAGCCACCATTGGGAGCAACTTAGGGTTCAGTGTTTTGCCCAAGGACACTACGACATGTGGACAGAAGGAGCTGGGATTGAACCCACAAGCTTAAGCGACCAGCTCTGCCACCTGAGCCACAGCCGCCCAAATGAACAAATGTAGGCAAAAACAAAACGTCCTTGGTGTAGGGTAACACTAAACATAGGGTTATTGACACCATAAGGAGACTATATTGGTATGAAGCACAGCTTAACACTTATGTTACTAACTAGACAGCACCCAGAGAGCACAAACCTCTGCCAAGGCATAACCCAAGTCTGATCTCCACCGAACAAATTTTAGACATCATCCCGCATGTGTGTGTAGATTTTCAATTAAGTCCATTAAGATGTTACACTGTGATGAATTTTACCCAAAGAGCCAAAATATTGTACTGTTTTCAGTTTGTACCTACCACTTCCTTCTTGGCAGGAAGTGGTAAGGACTACTCATAGATGCTGTGTTGGTGTTTAACAAAACATTCACTCATTTTAAGAGATCAGGATTTTATGGGATTTTTGGGGATTTTTTTCTAACAGGACCCCTCTGTTGATCTTGACCACATTTGTTCCTTGGGTAATATCCTATCCATCAAAAAAATTAATTGAGATCTGTTCAGTAGTTTTGTTTTTTTTTCCCATTATGTTGTTAACAAACCAACCACTACAAGTGAAAACATGAACAGTAAATATGAGGTTACTGACACTACATACAGAGGTGGGGAAGAGTGCAAGGGAAACGAGAGTGTTGCAGATTATACACTGGCATATTTAAAAAACACACACTACACACTACCTCTTTCAGCAGTAAAAAAAAAAAAAAGTCTTTGAACAACAAACCGAAGTCTCAAACCTCAGACTGTTAATCAATTCAAATCCCCGCGAAAGCACAGAGGTAAATCCTGTCTGCATAACTGTGACAAACCTCTCTGTCAGAGCTACTGAACCACAGCGAGTCAACCCGACTTTCCACATGGAGACATAACAGAACTCGGACGACCTCAATCAATGCATTGATTACATACCAGTCTCCACAAAAGCGTCAGCTTTGGAAGTTGTTGCATTTTAATGGAGTTGCATTCTTTACAAGACAAAGGAAACCACTGTTTGCTGTTTCTATCTTTCAAAGTCAGCACACAAAAGGTTATTTAAAATCTCCAGCAGAGTCGCTTTTCAACCTGGGAACAACGGCTGTAATAACAGCGAAGGAACCAGAGAGCAGTTCACCCATCTCCTGAATCAGAATATTAATGATACTTTGAAGCCTCTAGCTAGCAACAATGATCTATGAATTCAATATGCTCAGATAATTCCCTCAGCCAAAGCCCAATGGATAAAGCAGAAGGCATATGCAGTTACATTTATTTGTTCAATGAAGTGCCACCCTGAAACAGGACTGTAGAAAGCAAACAGCCAGAAAGACAAAAAGTCATTAGCCAGTTAATAATGCAATGATAACTATCTGTGTTGTGGGAATATTTTTCTAATCCATATCACAGCTTAGCGGTGCCCCCCCATCGGAGAACAAAACTGTCTCTTTCCTCATTCTGTGCGGCCTTTGTTCTCAGGCTGATATATGTGAACAGATAAACTTTACACAATCTCTTTGAGGCAGACTGAATTTATTTGATCTTATTTAACAGTTCATGACTCTTTCTCAGAGTGCACGGCTGATATTTATTCTTATTTTTATCCTAGTTTAGAGACAAGGGGGAAATGTCCTATTTCAGTGTAGTGACTGCATCATTAAAACTGGGGAAAAGTTGGAAAAATACAATCTCCTACAGCAGCAGAAGCAGCGCTGTCATTCCCCCTCCTGCTTGAAAGTTTTTTAAAAGTACTAAGGCCATCCACGGCTTTTATAAACTATTCAAATGCCAGTTTCAAAGCTGTGCTTTTTTTTTCAATGACAATGTAAATAAAAAAACTGAAAAACAAACTGCGGGGAATTTACAACAGCTGTCTCAAAAACAAGCATCTGGCCTCTAAATGTCAGAAATCATCAGATTCAGCCGACAGCCCTGTTGACATACAGTAAAGAGGACAGAGTGGTGTTGTAACAGCGCGACATGCAGAGTAAAACTTGACAAAGAAAAAAAAAGCACATACAACACTGCCAAGCATCAGCAAACCTGAAGTGGGTGATTTTAATGTTGCAGGAGAGCGTTGCCTGCCATGCTGAGGACAGTTACACTATCTCCATAATGGCTAGAGGGGCCTAAAAGGTGGCATTTGATATGCAGAGGAAGGTGAACAAGAGCAGAATTACCTGACACAGCTTGTCCTCTAGACCTGGGAGGAGAGCGCCTTTAAAGCTAATTATTTTCAGGTTAATCATCAGGGACTTGCTTCCTAAAATACAACAAAAAAATCTGACCTGAAAAGGGGGAAGGGAGGCGAGGATTAGCACATTTGGAGTAACTTTGTCACTTAATTATCACATTTCCTGAGTTTTACTGTCAACAAAACAACTGTCGGGCCATTAGACCAACACTACACCGACAACAAATGTAGAAAAACAGGATTTTAGTTGACAATCATCACATGGCAACATGTTTTTAATCGGCACATTAATAAAACGCTGGGATCCAAATCTCTGTTCAGAAGGGACGAGGGAGATTTCCAAATCCTTGCATCTGTGATTTACAGCTGGGAGGTGTTAAGAACATCTCTTGAATATCAACACTGTTCAACAGAGGCATCTCGGCACACGCGCTCCTCCTTTTTATCTGCCATGCTTGTATTAATCCCGCTCTAATCCTCAACTAAATTTTAAAGTCCAATGTCCTTCGCTGCTGGATTTCACAGAGGAAGACCATTATACTCCTCTTTGTTCACTTAAGCTGTGCTTAAAGTGAACCGATGGCCACTCTTGGAAGGAGAAAAAAAAAGTTCCTTTCTGAAACTCTCATATCCTCAGAGATCCTTCACAGCGATTTCATATGGCCCACGGGGTTTACTTTGAAGGCAGTCGGGAGGAAGATTTTATGATTGCGTGTTTATACATAGGAAGGAGAAGCGGTATAGGTCCTCGAATGTGAGGGTGACGCCGGGTTACGATGCCGGGTTTCGACGCCGGGTTACGACACAGTCAACGTGAGCCATGTCCCACAATGAACAGGTGCCTTTGAAATCTTTGAATAAACCCAGAAATGAAAAGCTAAATGATGGATCTTCCAATCCCAAAAAGCAGCATTCAGAAGTCACATGTGCTGGGTGTTTTTTTGTTACTATCATAAATGAGTGTTTGATTACAATGTTTTTCCCATGTGGCACCTGGTCTTTACTGTCCCAATTTCCCGGGCTTTTGAAAGGGAGAGGCATATTTTACGCGAGGTCTGCTCTCTTGCTGAAATGAGATTTTTTTCTCCTCCCTGGGATTCTCCACCCACTGAAATAATAACATTTTTTTTTTTTTTTTCTGGGGCGCTGATGTATCTTTTTTTTTTTTTTTTTTTTTCTTTCCTTGAATTGAAAAGGCAGAGACTTTCCTCATGAAAAGAGGAGCAGAGTGGGAACCTGAGTCCGGAGGTCACTGTGGCATTCATTCATTCATCCTGCTGGTACTGCTGGGTGCGATGACTCCAGCTGTGGCTGATACTGAATAAAGAAACCTATAGCATCCACACATTACGTATGCTAAAGTCATTTCCCAGTAGCAGTTTGCAAGGTCTTTATGTAAAATATGTACCATCACAGAGCAACACAACACGTGGCTGCAATACAGATCAGTGTCTTATCCCTGCCAAGTCAAACTCTGTAGATAATCATATTTCTATATTTGTCACTTCAATAGAAAGGACTCTGGTGCTCCATTGCTTTTATATAATGCAATGTTTTCTTGATCTTTCATTATTTTCAGTATGAAGCTTCTGCTGGCGTTAATTAGCATCATCGACATTTAAAGTGAACATCTCATTTATCTGCATCCTCCCTGCATGTTTATGTCACAGAGGACAATTTCTCTCTTTATTAATGTGGAAATCTAGCATCCTAACCACACACAGACACACACACACTCCTTATGAGGTGTTAGAAAATACAGATATTATGGTCAAACTGACCCAAAAACATTATTGATCCTCACAAATGAACATAACATAAGAGTCAATTTTCTAGTTTTTCTACACTTTTCAATTTATATAGATATTTATATCATTTATAGATGGCGATATCCTCTCCATGACTCTGTGAGGGATAAGCAGTGTAGCTACTGATAATATATGACCTTGTATTTAGTGTTTTCTGATTGAGGTGGTACGGTTTACAGTACAAGAACATGATGCTCCAGGTAATTTGAAATACAGCAAAGAAGTTGTTATCATCTCTAACAGTGCAGGGATTTGATTGAGTCCATGATCAAGCAGCTATAGAGGTGTCAGCTCCTTTAATTACCGTATTTTCTGGACTATAGGCTGCACCTTTTTTCCGAACCCTGCAGCTTAAACACTGGTGTGGCTCATGTATCGGCGGCACGAACCTCGTTAGCTTTTTACAAGCTAGCCCAGCTCCATGCTGCTGATACATTTAGCCTCGTCACATCAGACCCGGTCAGAGTGGACCACATGAAACTGTTCAAATAAACTCAATAGCGGCTTATAGACAGGTGTGGTCAATAGTCCAGAAAATACGGTAACTCAGATCAATGATTTGAAAGTTTCTCTCCACACGTGAGCACATCACACGAGCACCAGATGTTTTCATATTCACTTTACATTTACATCTCTGCATCAGCAGGTAGAGATGATGTGGCCTTGACTACAGACTCAGAATGATGTTCATTGTGATGATGATGTTTCTCCAAAATGTATCTGCAAGTTGAATGCACTACGTTGAACAATGGGTGACAGGTGGTCCAAATGTGTTTGCCAATATATATATAAAAAACCACTTCAGAAACACTTCATTGTAACTACATTTCTCATATAATCATTTCTACACTGGGAACTGTTGGTTACTAAAAGTCTCTGTGACTGACAGAAAATGCCATGAGTGTGTTGTGTTGTCACCTGTAAAGTCCTCAATCTCCTGCGGCAAAACGTCTGCGCAGAATTGGCTAAATTATGCATCAGAGGTCATTTCATGATCCACCTGTGGTGCACCAAAGATCAATACATCATTTTCTTGTGAGATTAATGTCTATAATATGCTGTAATGCTGCTAACCTTATGGTCTGCACGGAGAGCCTGTGGTGAATGTCGATGAGCAGGAAGGCACATGTTATAAAAAATGAAAAGAAATCACTGCTAATGTGAAATTCCTATACTAATATTTGACCTCAATCTGTGCAATATCTATAAGGTCCAAACACTGAAACTACATTGTCAGAAAATAATTCCATATAAAGAAATACAGCACTGGGAAAAACTACATTACAGCCTCCAAGTTTAATCAATGCACCTGAGGCCCAACGTCTGAAAAAGCTGAACATATAAAGTTTCAGAGAGGTATGGCTGACTAAGGAAACTGGCAGATATCATACATATACATGGCAGATTAATAAATGTTATGAAAATCTGAGTAAAACTTTTTCAAACTCAGATGAGCACAACCTCCCAGCGGGCGTCTCAATTTCCTGATCGTTTTTTTTTTCTCCCATTTTCTAAAGTAATGAATTCTCAAATTACATCTGTAGGGATACACTCTAGAAATATTTCTATTTCAATAATAAATAGAAAAAAATCTAAGTAATCATTACATGAAATGAAACTGACTCTTAGGGGTTTGAAAACACTCCTAATTTGTTGGTATTAGGGGTTTAGTTAATGGGGCTGGTAATACGGGGCATATGGTGAACCCTGAGGCTGTGAACACTGATGAGGCTCTGTTGTACCTTTGGAGGATGCTTTCTATACTTTAATATGCGTATTAATATAAATAGCCAAAGCACGCAACTTATTTATTTGATATCTACGCAGGACTGGTTCCCCATGACTGCAAATATAAGCTTTAAAAGAAAAAAAAGCCAAAAGATGAAATTACTTGGTCCAAAAGCCATTTGAGTTCCCCACAGAGAAAAACACAACTGACACAGGCGCTGTGGTCTTAATGCCAGTTACATCCATCCTCTGCTACCTTCTGCTGATCCAGGCAGCCAAAGGATTTAGCAATTATCTGTTGAAGATAACCTGGCATCAAGAAATTCATTTCGTTTCATCAAGCAATTTGTATTCTCCCCAGTAAGTCGCTGCCCGAGTCTCTTCAGAACCAGCCCAGGATTAGATTAAGAAATTGACTGCTGCGGGAACTTTTCAACGCTTCTGTTTTGGTTAGGGTTTTTTTTTTTTTTTTTTGAGGGCTGTGTGCCTCTCATGGATAAAAAAATACACAAACCTCACCCTAATCCGTTAAGAAACCCACCCAAGTATTGGACCACAGATAGGAGATACTGCTCTTATTTCTTTCCACACAGCATCTCATATAAGAATCTTTTGTGCTATTTAATTAAGGTGAGCTGCCACATGTAAGCTGCATGCTAAAAGGAGAGTGGTTTAGTGAAGGCAGGTGCTTCATATTGCATCCAGGGTTCTTGATAGTAAAAAATATCACCTGTTCCACATTCCTGCAAAAATCTGATGAGGTGAGATTCCTCTGCTGCAAAGAAAATCCAAATTATGCCATAAAACATAAATCACATCACATTATAAAAAGTAATTAATCCACTGGGAATTTTACGTTGCAGTGAAATTTGCAGACGACGGGTGACAGATAAAAAACGAAGATGAACGATTTTGCTTCACTGCAAACAGGGATTTCGCTAAATCTCACATCCCACTCCCGCTCAGGTCGGTGCACTCTACATGTTTCCAAAAGGAGCTCACACTTCATTTAACTCAAAAATATGAGGCTCATTCACGAGGTTCCCTCCGAGGTTGAACACTGTGAATTTTATGAGATGTCAATGATCCTTGTAGGACCGGTGTTATCACTGCCACTCTGTGATGCAATTGCATGAATTATTCAAAATGGTTTTCAAGTACTCAGTGCATTGTTTCAATATGTATCAAAGGTCATTAGTAAGGATGAGGGAAAATAAAGAGATGAGCTCCTATCTGCACCGAGCTTTCTCCGATGCTATCTGCCCTGCTCTAATTACGACGGGGACAATAAGAAACCGGGGGGAGGAGGTTGCTGCTGACATGAATTTATTTCTCTGCCGTGCCTCTTGTCTGCAGATCGCCTTCCTCTGCCATCTCACAGGCTCCACTCCCAGACGAGCCTATTCATAATCCAGCCGATCACAATCTCCCCTCTTTTTTTATTTTTTTATTTTATAGTTTCCTCCTCTGTTATGACATCAATTCATCTCCCCCTCTAAACCCTCCTCTAGGGCAGAAACGAGCAGTGGGAGATTCTGGAGATGAGACGTTCTCCAAACTTTTTTTAAACTCAGTTTGGATGCTACTTCATCAAACAGGAACAAAATCTTAAGTGGATGTAAAAGCTGACAAAATAAAGACGCATAATTTTGACAGCATCTCTAACACCGGCGGAGGTAAAAAGCTGTTTTCAGTCTTTCAGTGTCAAGAATATTAACAGCTATCAAACTACTGCTGCCAAACTGCTTCATTTCTTAGACTGATGCATATAAGCTTAGACCTATGAAGCATTGGCTGATCTTAGGTCCCTGTAGTGAGTGGCGTGTGGAGTGCTGGCAGCACTTAATGTAGCGTCCATTGAGAGGCAGCTTTCACCGGATGAGATGCAGTCTGCTGTGACCCAGACCACCGAGGGCCCCGGGGAGCAAGCAGCAATTTCCACAAGGTCAACAGTTAAAGAAATAACTAGGACAACCAACACAGAGCAAAAAAGCAGAACGGACGCTCAACATTCTGCCAGCTGTCTTCCCAAAGCCATTTTCCCCACTGACTTGACAGTCACCAGTGTTTCTATCAGTGAGTTTTTCAATTGAGAACGACAGTAGGGGGGAAAGGACAAGATATGACCTCCAGAGAGAGCTGTGTTTGAAACACTCTTGTGACAGAACAGGTTGATGCTCGCAGAATTGAAAACCGCAGTGACTTTCACACTGAGGTAGAGAACACAGCTTGACACAGCTACAGTGTTTCTCTCCGATGATACTGTTACCAGTACTGGAAACTGGTCTCCACTGGGAAAAAGAAAAAAAAAAAAAATGAAAGCATTGGTCTTCTAAATGAAGACGGGGTTGTCCAGGAAACAGCATCAGATTAACTGTTGTCCTGCTGTGATGTCTACAAGAGGAGGCGGCAGTGGATGGACGGGCACACAGACTTCCTGATTAAAATACTGGAGATGGGACTCCATGTCCTGGATGCTTTTACCAATCAACCTGATCTTTGATTGACGCTCATGGATCTGAAGTGGAGTAAGTCTGTTTATAAAGGACAAGTTGCTTTATTAAGAGTCACCACCATTGTTACCTGTGTTAAAGGTTACACACTCTTTTTAAGAAACTATTTTCCATTTTTTATGATGTGGTGTGGCCGATAGGAAACAACCTACACAATCAAGATGTAATAAGTCACTGGCAAAAGGAAGTCACAGTAATGTCATAGTGTAGTACGTTATGAGAAACTGTCGTACGTCAAACAAAACATATCTTAGGATTGTGTATCATGCAATAAAAGTGACACAGTTTAGTTTATTTGTCATATTTTCCAGGAAAACTTTGTGGTTTTAAAATTTTCCAGAACACATGGGAACTTTGTAAATGTTTCACTCTCCATGTCTGCTGAGCCGCAAGATTATCCAACTGATGCAAATCCTGTTACTGTCCCAGATACTAAATGTAGAATATACAGAACCAGCCACATGATTATTGTTCCCCTTATTTACAACTAATATTTATGTTTTGAGCAAAAACTAATGTCATCCTAATTATGTTTTACATCAATATATCAGGAAAAGAGAATGAAGAAAAGAAAATATATACAAATATGTGACCGGTGATGTTGATACTGAATATACCAGTGATGCATTTCTTTAATTTTCCAACAATATCTGCTCTTAGCCGACGGTTTGATTAATGATTTCCAAAGCTGTGTCTGGGCACTCACGGGACCTGGTTAATCTCTGGAAGGGATTCTAGTGAAAAATTGAAAACAGTGACGTGAAGCAACAAGCCAGACAATGTTAGCTTTCTCCCAAAACAAATCAGGTGTGCAGACGTGTAATTTCAGGGAGGCAGTGCTGCCACTGTGGAGCTGGAGAGAAATAAAATGGTTAAAAAAAAATGCATCCATTTATGTTTCGCAGCACTGCCCATTGTGCAAGAAGCTGTCTGTTATCAGGTTAGGAGAGCGCCACTGCTACTTTTATTGCTAATAGTATTAGTATTCAGTCTTTCCACTACACTCCTCAAGGATAATATTCATTCTCATAAACAGACAGTTCCAGCTACTTCTTTTTCCTCTGCAGAGATGGTTTCTCATCAGGTGTGTGCTGGTGTGAATACAGATCTGTTATGAAAATCAGAGAAATTAGCTAAAATTGCAGGCAAACTGGCAACAAAAGTAGAAGTTTCAGGCTAGATTTTCCAGTTCATTTACATTCAGAGTACCACTCTCCCTCGTCTTGAATAACAATAAAATTAGTTCTGTAATCAGAAGCCATTTTGGATCTTTTGTAGCCGACTTTAAGTGCCACTTTTCCACTTTTAGTGCTGCCGCCAGCGGGGGCTTTCTACATTTCTGTTATCTTTGCCCAAATGGGAGCAAATTCTTGTTTACAATATGGCTTTTATGTCAGGCATGTTTATTGTATCAGTGAAGGATTTGAATAGTAATAAATATGCTTGCTTGGTGAGAACACTGTTAATGTTACTATTATAATGAACTTCACTGACAGCAGAGCACTAATGTTACACTATTTCACTCACACGCAGCCAAAATATAACATCATAACACTGCACAGTCACAAGGAGGCACAGGAAAAAAATACATTAATAATAAAACAGAGGGCTACAAATCAACGGACTTGTCATCTGATGCCTCACAGACATTTTCCTGCGCTATCTTGGGCTTCGAGCGTGCCCTTCTGCCTTCCTCCATCTCCCAGCAGCTTCACAGCTGACATGGACCACCCTTTTCCTCTGACAAATATCAATTACAGGCTTGGCTGAGGCGAATTGCTCAGAGTTCAGGCTCCGGTGGGATCTCATTGTGAATTGGATTGCCTGACTCCCACCATTGGTAAGGATCTGTAGAAGCATGGCCGTGCCAGTCTTCATGCTAAGCCCTGACACATCCTTTATAGCAGTTTGACCCTGACTGACATGGCTGCGAACCTCAGGGGAGATCAAGTACCGGTTTGATAGCGCCGGGCCGACTTTTTGTTACATAACACGCTGAGGATCTCGGACTTCTTTTTAAGATGGTGATTTAGTGGAAATAACTACTTTAGATGTATATTTCACAACCAGACGTACAGCATAGCTTTTAAAGCTGTCACAGCATTGTTCTCTGAGAGGAGATGAATCATGTGTCACCCCCCCACCCTCCAGCCTGACATATGGAAAATAAACCATCAACATGTATGAGTAACAGTGTATTTCCAGCCTGTGCAGGTGAATGGCCAAATAACTGTCACATTTCCTACTATATGATTTTTTCTCTCTCTCTCTCTCGTAAGAGTTTAGCCTCATTTATATTGCACTACAGTCTGGCATACACTGTACCCTCAAGCTACATTTAATACCCCTTCCTGTGACACCTTAACAGCTTAATACCCACAAATCATTAAGTAATCTTTTTGGGTTATTTTTTGGCATTTTATTTTTGTAGGAAAAAGGGGAGAGAGAGAGAGAGAGGAGAAGAAAGAAATGTAGCAAAGGAGTCAGATTTTATAGTCCATGTGGTATGCACCCTAATCACTTGGCCCTCGGGTCTCCCTCTGACTTTAATGCTGTATTCCCAAGAATAAAGAAGCTCGGGTAACACAGGAGTCACACAGAAACAGTCCGTTAAGCTGGGAACACACCTAATGACTGTCAGGCTGATTATAAATGCGATTTGGATGTGACCGACTGATCGTGCCCAGACGAGCTGGGCCGGTTCCAGTTGGGTTGAGTCTGTGTTTACAGTCTGCGGATAAATTTGTGCCGTGTGTGCAATTTATTGAACTGTGGCAAGAAAACAAATGCCTGTATAACATAGCATCAGAAATATATCACAACCGGACGGATGGAGAAAGGAGCCGGGCTGCAATCACTGAAGCTTTAAAGAGAATCAGGTCATGGTGAGAGACAGATACTTGTACTGAATAAGTATAAAGGAGAGCTGGTGAAGGGATGCAAAGCATTTCAACAAGCACAGATAACAAGTTGGAAGATTTGGTGGGTTTTTCACAAGTAGCACGTCCAGGTGTTATCGACCAGTCCTTAAGCTGGGAAAACAACTAATGATTTCCATGCCTATTATAAATATTATGGATGTGACGGTTGATTGGGTCCAGTTGGACTGGGTTGGTTCCAGCGGGGCTCAGTCGGTGTTTACAGCCAGCAGATAAACTCATTAAGTCTGAGCTCTGTAATGATCCAATAGTTGTTTCTTTAGAACCAGTCACCTCCAGTCGTTTTCACAAAAGATTAGTTCAAACATGTTTGATTTCTGCAACTGAAGCTGATGCTTGATGATGCTGTGTTGCCATGGAGATGATAAATAGTAAAGTTTGCCCTGTAAAAGCACACAGAAGGAAAAAAAGGAGAAAAACTGTGTTAAGAAAACAAATATAACAATAATATTGGTTTTGATTAATATAGAGTTTTTTTCTGCAAGTCCAAACTCAAAGTGCAAACAGAGACCATTATTCATTCAGTCAGACTGGTGGTGGTGAGCTGAGTTAGCCACCGCTGCAGACTGACGGAGGCGTGGCTACCAATTTGCACCTATGCCTCCTCCAACCACCACCAAACCATTCATTCAATGGTTGAATGCATGGTTTGGGCAAATTGGGTAAAGTGTCTTGCCCAAGGACACACCAACAATGACTAGTAGGAGTGGGAATCGAACCACCAACCTTTCGGGTGGTAGACGGCCACTGAGCGACCGCCGTCCCCTGAGTTTGTGTCAGTATAACATAAACTCAAAAACATATCAGAACCTGACAGACAGAGAACGAAGCTGTTGTGCAATCACTGTAATCCTTTCCATTTGGATAATATACACTATGCAGTAAATGTAAAGACAACTGCTACTGCTGTGTCTTTACACCTGAGGTTCTCCAGTCTGTGTTGTATCAGACAGGAAACAAGTTGAAACAAGCTACCGTATTTTCCAGACTATAAGCTGCTACTTTTTTCCGACGCTTTGAACTTCAACACTGGTGAAGCTCGTTGGCTTTTTACAAGCTAGCAAGCTCCGTGCCACCGATACATTTAGCGTCGTCACATCAGACCCGGTCAGAGTGGACCACATGAAACTGTTCAAATAAATTCAATAGCGGTTTATAGACAGGTGCGCTCAATAGTCCGGAAAATACGGTACTTTGAAATACAAGTCTGTTAATGTGTGTCAATATCAGGCCTTGAAGAATCCATAGGATCATGAGATTTGTTGAGTCGTCCTCAGATACAATGTCCGGATGTTACTGACCAGTCTTTAGGTTTTTTCGTCTCTCAGACTATCAAAAACTAGAATATGCTTGATTTGGTGGAAAGTTATTAGGTCTCCAGTCTTTTATGTTTCATCAGGTTGTTAAGTGGGTTTCCAGCATTAGAGGCATTAACAGTCCCAATGTGCCTCAAAACCCATGCCTGGCATGATTTCTACGGACAGAAAAAATAAACTCGTTTTGAAATATACTCCATAACTGGCAGGAAAACCTCTATTGGCTGAAGTCCCTAATTGTTATCAATAGTATTATGATCCATAATCTCCGACCAGGCAAGAAGAACAACTAATGATCAGCTGCTGAGAAAGAAATACCAACAGGCTGCCATTATCTAAACACAGGTTTATTATCAAGTAATCCACAGCGATTCCCTCCCGAAAACAGAGTAGAAATTAATTTCTGTTCTGCGGGAGAGTTGTAAAAAGGAGTTGTTAGCAGTAACTCTTAAGAGACAGCTGCAGAGGGCAAGCTCCAGTACATCACCTGCAAACACTGTGCTGTGATCTGCAAGGAAGTAATGCATCTCTCCAGGCCGTGACAATGCAGGGCGAAGGAAAAAAAAAAAGAAGTCGGGACCCTACGCGCTGCTCTTGAAGGGCATCTGTTTTGTGCTGAGCATGCAGGAACCATTACTGAAAGGTCAACCCGGCCTCTTAGTGTGAGAGCTGTTGAGGTATCGCTAACACTCAGCTGTGCCTCTTGCGATTATCTCACTCAAACATCAGTGGCAGAAAGCGTGAGAAATGCCCTCCACGTAAAATCTTCCACAACTTTTAGAAGTCTACATGTGTGGAGGTGTCCCTGCTCTTTTCTTTTGCTGCGGTAATGTACAGCACACTTCAGCTGAAAATCCAGGCCAGGTTCATGAGCTCATGCGGCCCATTCCTGATTACACTTTCTCCAGGAAAAAAAAAAAAAAAAAAGCAGAGGAGAGGAGAGGAGGAGTGCGAGGCGGCCAAAACTTGCTGCATGATGAATGGATGTGGTACTCAGAAGCCAGGTACAGCAGCCTGAACCTGCAATAAGAAAATAACCACCACAGCTGCTTATTTGATCCCTCGCCTCGGTGCCAGATAGTGTCAGTCCCCCGCATTACCGAGAAGGCTGCTGTGTACATTCTGACTTAGCGAGGTTACAGCAGCAGCAGCAGCTCCCTCTTCTCATTTCTACACATCAGTCCGGTGGGTCCACTGCGAGATCCTTGGACATTACAATTGCAAACATGCGTCGGTAGCTGGGTATTTTTATTTAAATTTCTCTTCGGGTGTATTACAGAGAGGATATTTCCTCAGGCGCTTGGTAGATCAGGGAGCAGTGTTCATTTGTTTAAGTTTGTTATTGATGCAAATTCAGATAATAGCTCAATTAAGGTGCTTAAAGCATCTAGTCATTTATGCATACAACGAGGCTCAAGCGGGCTCTGACAGTTTTGCTAACCTCGGCATGATTCCTACTTCCTGGTAGACTCTTAGTACTCTTAGGAGTAGCAACAATATTACGCCAGCATTTGATAAAACAATATGCAGATATAAATGGAGATTTCATTTCAAGGATCGGTGTTTAAAGGGCATTTAGGTGGATGTAGCTGTTGGAAAACAGGAGCAATATTATAAAAACTGTCATAATAGTCTGTATTTTTAACCCAATATCCAAAGGTGGGCGGGTTTTATTTGCTTTTTCTAAGTTACATGCAGTTAACGCTTTGAGAAATTGCACTTTTTTAATTCTTAAGGAGGTTTATAAAAAGAAAAACATTACTTTTGTTTAATTCCGACGCATTCACTCTGTTAGTTTATTTATTATGATATATATTACAGTTTTACTGCACTGCACAGTCGTATCACAGCCACCCCCACATGACTCTCTCTGTGTCTCTGTCTTTTTTTCTTCTATAGTCCTGCTTTCAAACAGCGCTGGCAGCTAATATTAAAAGACCTCGGCACAGAAGGCAGCGAGCTCTGCGTGTGAACACTGGTCTGAGGTCAGCAGACCACAGACCCATGCTGGTACTGCGCTGTACAGAGAGCAGCGGCAAGTGTTTGTGTTGTGCTGATGCTAATGAGTTTGTTATGATGTAAACGAAACCATCTTCCTGCCTTTTGGCTTAATGTAAATATATGAGGTAATTGTTACCAGCTCTGATTATATATGTAACATAAAGGAAAGAGACATAAAAGCTTCATACAGCACGCATTGAAATATATTTTCTGTGCACACATCTGATAATACAGTTCATCGACAGATGGTCTTCCTGTGGTGAACGAGAGGAAGATAACACACCTGTATTTAATTCATAATGACATGATCACATCATTATCTCCTAATGAGCCTGAATGAGATGAGACATCCAATATTAGATATTTTTCTAAGACATTTTAGGGAGATCACAAACTGACTGAACCACATGTATTAACTTATTGTCCTTACAGAGACCTGGATGTGGTGACTCACACCTGATCTGAGGCTGTCTGCGGTGGGAACTGTAACAGGTTGATACTCATTACCACATGCAATATAAAACACCTTTATTTTTTTTAAATACTAGAGAATGCAATTGGGAATTTAGTGGCTACACTTGCAGTACAGCATATGATAGCAGTATATAGCCTGGGAGTATTGTTCTGTATTTATCCTCCTGGTCCCATGAGGAAAAAGGTGTTGTACAATTACTGTTTTTGTGTGACTTCTTGTCTATTTGGCGTTTTGAAAACCTCTCACACTTTAGACTTTTTACAGTCCATCTTTAAATTGTGCAGCATGTCCACTGTAGTGTACCACAGGACCATTTCAGTGTGAACAGAATATCCGCTACAATGGACACAAGTTAATGGGCTGGGTCTCAGGAGCCTATACAGCACATAACCTATTCAGGAGTTGGTGATGGGTTTATTTCATAACACAGCAGCCATAAATACAGGTGGCTGTTCACTGCTTTATGTGAGTATTATGTCAGTCTCTCAATAATTATAAAATATAAAACTATGAGAAATAGAAAGTAGTGTGTCAGTATTTTTCAACTGATGCTCAGGTTAAAAGTTTGTACAGCATCCTCATAGTCTCCATGGAAATCTCCTAACATTAATGGTAATCAATTTGGCTCCTGGATATGTGATGAATTACCTGGAAAACACATCTTCATCCTGCCTCTGCTGCTAATATTAGCATGCTAACATGCTGAACTACAAAGGTTAACATCGTCTGCTGAACATCAGCATGTCCATGTCTTCACAGACTCAGTGTTATTAGAAAAAAGTGACAAGAAAGCAGGAGTGTGTTGCCAACACTGAGCTGACAGATGAAGGTTTTGCTGACTACCATTATGTTCTGGGTGTAAATCCTTAAGCCTCCTGCTTAAAAAAATAAAACACTGGTAACATATCTACAATAACAGATGGTTTCGTTAGACGTATTGATGATTTTAGGGCAACCGTTTGTGCTTGATTGCCAGTACAGCAGCAGCATAAATGTGTTTATTGAAGGCACTGAACTTGGCAGAAGGGATTGTCTTATGGACGACTCAGCCCGGGGCTCAAGCACTGTAATTGGAAACAGACAGATAAAGCCTGCTAAGACTAACAAAAGAAGCTTTATTTTTTTCCTGTAGTGCCACCAAATTACAATTGACTGTGTTGGGTCTTACATCCCAGCAGGGATTAGAGGTCATCTGTTACCTCCGATTTCAGGAGGTGTTGGGCGCATCCGTAAATGAGGATATTGAACTTAGTAAGCACATCCTAATGGAATACCCAGGGTCTTATTGTTGCCACCAGCTTCTTTGTGGGTACTGTAATTTAATTGTTCCATGTTTCTCCTTTCAGTCGCAAAACCGCACGGTTAAAATTAGACAACTGTAACTTGACATTAATTATCATGCAGAATGAAACCGGTATTTTTAACAGCAAGCCTTTTGCCTCACAAAATAGTTTTGTTTTGACTGTCAGATCAATTTATTAAATTATAAAGTTCATCACACCCATCAGTTAAGCACAATTTGCAGTCCCTTACCTTTCTAACACATTTTGAAGATGCTGTATTCTTTTTGAACATCCATTACTTTACATAATTTGGTTCAATAACATCTGCTCTATCATTATAATGAGGCTCTCCACTTTAAAGGCTCTGAACTGCATTAAGGACCAGGTCCAATTAAGACATTTACTAAAAAAAACTCCCATTAAAAGGTGTTATTGCTATTTTAGTATCCTAACAAAACCTCATAGAAAGTGTCTTTATTTATAAACTTTGGTCATACACAGTGTTTAAACATAGATCGAGGTTTGAACAAGAAATTATTCAAGAGTTTGAAGTTTAAGGTTTGTTTTAAGCAATTTTTTTCTTCATCAAGCTCATTTCCATGACATCTTTACAACTTTAAAAATACTTAAATATTCCAAAGTACAAAGTAAAAGTACATTTTCTAATATCAGTACATTGCTGTATTGTTCTCAGTGCCAGAGTCAATCCCCGACTAACGTCTACTTCCTGTTAATGTGGTATTTTAATCTGAAAGGGCTTCGATGAAAAGAAAACTCCTTCCTGCAGAGTGTTCATAATACTTTGTTGGTTGACTGTTGGGTCTTGCTTTTTTGTTTTCAAATTTCCCATCGAGAGGCTAACATGCTGTTAAGCATTAAAAAAAAATGTACAACGACAAAACCGTGCTGTTTCCTGTCTTCCGTCTTTATTGTTCGGTTCTGCTGCCGGTCACTTCCTGCCGATTTGCGCATGAGCGACGGTAACTCTACCTGGACAAACTGACTGAAACACATTGCCAGCATAGATTGTATATAAAGTAAGTAACCACACACTTCCTGGGAATGTAGTGGAGTCCAAAGTACAATATTTGCCTTTGAAATGTAGCGGAGTGAAAGTAAAAGTTTCCAAAACAGCAAATACTCAAGTAAAGTACAAATACTGAAAAAATGTACTTAAGTACAGTATTCAAGTAAATGTACTCCGTTACTATCCACCACTGCCAATTAGTACATGGGTGGTAAAATAATTGGTTAAACTCATTTGATGATCACTCCATTTACCGTTACTCACTCCTTTTACTGGTCATCATAATTGATTGGAACAACATGGAGCCTGAGCTGCTTTTAAAAAGGTGCTCAGACAAACCCCCAGGTGGTTAATATGGACTTTTTTATTCCCATGAAACTTATCACTTATCAAGAATATTAACTGAGAGGGTTTGGTTTATGCCTCAGAATAAATTACGTGTTAAATTTTAAGTCCTGTCAAGTGTGTGACACATAGAGACTGAATAGCTTTGATAAAATGTTGAGCCTTTTACAGAGACCTTGTTCTTATAAAATGTGTGGAAAATAAAAAAAAGAAAAGAGAGTTTAATATAATTTGAGGAATGCCTGAACATAAAATGCATGAGACTATAAATTCAGCTTGATTTTCTAATCCACCGTTTTACAGGACTGAGACATGATCTGGATCCTTGAAGGCATTGAGAGCTGATGCTTATCCCAAAACTCCTGCCGATTTGTTCCATTTTGTCATCTGACAATATTTTCTTTTTCTATCAGCAGCTACAAGGTTGAATCCAAGGTGATGCTTGTTGAAGTGCTGCATCTGTATCCCCTCTTCTCTGGTCATTCTCACTCAAAGTGGCTCGATGGCCGAGCATTGCACAGTGTGAGAGGACCAGAGGGAGGCTCCTGTGCCAAAAAGCAGTTGTGCAAACCATCATTGGCGACCTGATTGTGCTGATCTGCCCATTGATGTCCTGAGATATATACAATGTGAAGCCTCAACTTGTGGCTGGGGGCTTATCTAAACTACATAAGGGATCTAACCACTGTTTGAGGTCAGCCTGTATTAGAGGAAAAACTTTATTTCTAATTTCATCTATTTGAGAGGTTTAATTATTCATCTGGTCAAGATCAAAACATTAAAATTGATACAAACTAATACTTCATTTATTAACTGGACTTTTTTTGTAAAAATTAAAAAAAGTCCATCTGAAATTAATCTTGATGCTACAAAAAATCAGTTTGTTTTTAGTTAGATATAGATATCATATCAGTTTCCTCATTCGCCTCATTTCCACCAATAGTATCCTTTCACCTACCTGTCAATCACCCTGCTATGAGCAGCACAGATCAGATTACCACCAGAAAACAGTGACAGGAAGTAGTAGCAGCTGTAGTAGTAATCAGTAGTTTGTTGGAAGAGTATGATGAATAAGTTCTGTAACAAACTGTAAAGTGTTGCAAATGGTTCAATACAGTATGTAGTACTAATCTTAACTAGTAATGTTAGCTAGCTGGCTAAAGGGTTTTGTTGTGTTTCAATGGTCCAATCAAATGCTCCAAATGTTTTGTCCCATCTTGTGTTTTTATCAGGAATTTGTCATGATAGGACAGCTCAATACTCCCAAAAATGCCACATCAGTGGATCTGTTTTCAACACCAGTCCCACAAAGTTCAGTGTTGATGATATCAGCACTTTGAACCGAGAAGAGGAAAAGTAGAGGCTGTCACTGAAAATCCAGTTTCTATGTGAAAAACTGCTGATTTCTATTCTTTGTTTCAACTCTTCTGAAGTAAACGACAGAGATTCGATGTAAAATGTGAACCAACGCAGATTTTGTAACCTAGCAACAATAAACGCACTATGAAAATAAAACTCCTGCCTGTGGACTGTTTTTGGGGTCCGGCCTCTAATTGCTCATAACGACCACCATTATTAGAGACCAGGCTTTTAATTAAATACTTTTTTTTGTTTGAGAAAATGTAATACTCTAAATTCTTCTATTCAAGCAACAACTCTCTGTATGAACCCCTTTGACCCAGTTACATCATTTTTAAAAAGAAAAATGGTTTACTTTAAATTGCACCATATATTACAATGTCATGAATAATTTATGCAAACACGCAGAGATGTAATCTGCATCTCTAACACGATTAATGCACCACCAAAGTGGGAATCTATTTACCAATGACAAAAAAGACGCAGTCGAGAACGATTTACTGCAATGCAATCTATTTGTATAATCCACTTCTTCCCCCGGCTTAGCGCAAACATATTGACAGAACATTTCATAGTCTGTGCGCTTCATGCATATCCACCTGCTACATGTCAAAGGCGGCGCGAGTGTGCGGAGCCGCGGTTCAATCAGTGCAACATTTGCAGACAACTGAGGGGGCAAAACAGTTGTTCCCATGATGCACTGTGACTCAAACACCTTGACACAAACAGCTCCGAATCGTGCCGTGCGCTGCCATCCCCTGTGTCATGCCTTCAGCATCCAGTTAACTGAACTAGTGAGATCAAAGCAGGGGACCCTCCTGCACCAGTCAACGCCGAGCAAAACTGAAAAACTCCCCCAGAGAGGAAATCTTGCCCACGGGATTTCTCAGACACAGACATTTATGAGACCATTAACCTTGTCAAGACAGTTGAAATAGATGGCGGTACATAAAGTGAGGAGGATGCCTGAAAGGAGCGAGGCAGTAAGGAAAAGACGCTTGACAAACAAAGATAAATGTCTGCTGGCAGCTGCATGTTTACAAAGCGAAGAGATAACTTTTGAAAGTTTAGATGACATTCGTAAAAGTGCCCGGGTCGTACGATGATGATGACGGAGGTGGTGTTTGCACTGGCGTCTCTTGCTTGGTCTCCCGTGATGCAACTGTGGGACGACGAAGATGAGTATCCACTGTTTTATTTCTCTCCACCTAATAAAAGTGCAGTCGCAATAAAACCCGGTGGTGTAAATGAGATAGCGTACTGTTTTTGACCAATTATATCTCCTTGTTTCCATGGCTGCAGTGTTTCCCAAAGCAACCATTATCTCATGTTCTCATTTCCTATGAATGTCAATATGGCTTCTTAGTGAAACAATCATTCCAGTGTATCTCCTTGAATTTGAGTACAGCAAATGAACTACACATAAATCACTACTTTTTTTGCAGTTTTTGGGAGAGGAGGGTATCCTTATTTCATTTGTTTCACTCAGAATAACTGCTGACATCTGTAGATTAATTATCGGAGCACATAATGAGCAGTGATAAAGGGTATTAGTGGTATATGTCCACTGATTTTTTATTAGGAACACCCATATTTAAACCCAGGAAGTAATTAATAGCTTCATACGCAGCTTAATTTTTGATGGACAACATCTGAGAAACCTCTTGAAAACAAAATTTCTCTTTGTTGTCTGTTGACTGCAGCCTTCCTCACATGGGCTCCATCTATTTGCCAGTAAAGAGTAGATCAGTGGGTGTCTGTCACGATGAATGGCAGCTAAAGAGGTTCACAGAGTAAGTATGAAGCGCTCATCACATTTAAAACTCTGCTGTAATACCTCCGCCAGCTCCTTTAGTCCCCCCGGCTCCGGACAAGTGAAAGGGAGAGAACTGACAGTATCTCCGTGCTACTATCTAACCACCCACCCTGCTTTGACCTTTCCATTAATAATAGGCTTTCAGTAAGGGCTTGCACTGCACAGTGTGGAAGGCTCCTCCAAATGGTGTACAGCAAAGGGCTTTGGCCAGTGCTTCAGAGAGATTGGCCAGAGTGGGAAAATTAGCTTCTTCTTGCAGTATCCCCTAAAGCCCGGCAATCCTCAACACAGACATGAAGTAATAGGACTGGTAGAGCAGTGAGAATGGAGGTCCTGGACCCTCTGAATGGATTATATTCACTAAAATACTTTGGGTTTTTCAACACTCGAGGCTTATTTTAGCTTTACACCACTGAATGTTGTACATTACACATTTGCACATTCACGGATGGTTCAAATTTACTTCTCCGCGCTGTTTGCTCTGCAGAGCCTTGATGTCTTTCTGGCTTGCAAAGGCAATAAGAGTCTGTTCAATCCAATGCTCCTGCACAGAAAGAGACTACTGTTTTGTACACACTGAAATCTAAGCAAACCGTGAAAGGTATGCAGGGAGAAGTTGAAAAGTTTACAGGTAGAAGAAAAAAAAAAAAAAAAAAAAAAGAAAAAAGAAAAACCTGCTGCAGAATCTTTGCCGCCAGACGCAAAAAAAATCAAAACAAATTCTCAGAGGCAAGGATGGACATCAGTTCACGAGGTAAGATTGTGGCTATGTGAAATAAAAACAGAAACATCTGGGACAGAACACAGACTACAGGACACAATAGCTCTTGTATTAAAGTCGGGCACTGGTTCAAATGCAAACCATGAAATGCCAAATCATCCAAAGTTGGCTGAATTCCTCGAACACTGGGCAGAATAAAGCCACAGTATGTACGTAAGTCCTGAACATCTGATTGTGTTTTGTATATTGTGTAAAAATCTGACAAATGCTTGACTAAGAAGTAATCATAAACAATTCTGATCAACTTATGAAGCAAAACATTTACACAACATCTAGCTTCATGACGACCATCTTTAAGTTCAATAGGGATGGATCTCCTCCACTTCATCTGCCTGGGTCCCTGGGTTTATGGGCCACCCCTACTGCTGTATTTATTTCCACTTTCTCACACGGTTAAACTTCCCTCAGTCATAATTTCTACATCACTTCATTGGTCTAATAATCTTCTAACCCGCCTTCTACGAGCCAATCAGCACCTCTCCCCAGCTCTTTAAAATTCACTTGAACTTTCAGGCTGTTTTGAATACTCCTCCCTATCTCTTAGACCCAGGGTGGTCCTTGGTGAGACCAACATTCATTGAAAAACTAGACTTCAGCATTTAGTTATTCAAATTACCTTTCTACACTGAAGTTACGTGGACTTAATTTGATAATATATAACATGTGTGGGTGTGTGGATTACAGATATTTAGTGCAGTTTGGTACCAGTAAAACTCTTGCAGGTCCTGTTGCCACTCAACATTGAAAACACCTTGCCTTTTCTGACTTTGTATTGTTTCTTTACTTGTGAAAACTTTTCTTTCTTCAGCTTCTAAGTTTGTTTATCACATTGAAAGGTTGTGAGCACAGAGGTAGGATGCTTCATACACCTCAGGTCACAATAGCGAAAACATCAAACGATAAGACGCCGCCGCAGAGTGAACAGCAAACCGTGCTTGTTTATCTTATAGGGTGCATCCTCTTGAACAGTGGAGCTTTAATACCCAATCTCCTCCTATTGGCTAAAATGTAATCCAATTTTACGAGGGACATGACATTCAACACATGCTGTACCCCCAAACATCCTGACAGCGACGTCAAAGTGCTGGCGAAATTGAAAAATGACGGCGGCGGGAACCATAAATGTCACAGCACGTAAAACCTTGTTCCCTGACTTCGAACAACAGAAGGCTATTTTGTGTATGAAATGTAAATCTCCACCTGCCTCCTGCATCATATTAACCTCCAAATACCCATGTACGTACACGCTGACGAGGCAACTCACTGTGTTGCTGTGCTATTTCCACAGAATCCAGAAGCTACATAACAAAAAAGCTGCTTTTTGTTTTACTGTAGTAATTGGGCCCATGGTGAATTCATTTTATTTTTTATTTTTTTACCACTGATACGAATTAATTAGTAATTCACATGGATACTTACATTTCAAATTATTTATTTCTTAAACGCATAAAAAAAAGTCATTATCATCTCAATATGGAGACAGTTTGATGGACTTGAAAGAAAAACTTCATCTCGTGGATTTGTATCCTCTGAGACTTCTTCTTTCCAACATTTCAAAACCCCACCAGGTCCTGACTGTGTATTCTTTTACACCATATGTTACACTTCCAATGTTGCGATCGGCCTAACAACTTTAAAACGAGGCTCTTCAACTTTTTTTTTTTTTTGTGGCCGGGTTTGTGTTCGTATGTAAAGTGACAGTGTTTGTGGCTCTCGTCACCAGAAGTAGAGGCTTGTTAATTCAGGTTCATTATTGAAGGGCTAAATGGGGAGAAGGAGAAGACATTAATCACCCAGCGTCTGCAAGAGTGGTCTGTGGATGGCTTAATGGCACACTGTCAAACCAGAGTGCCTCCCTCTACCCGGCATTTATCAGACGAACAAGCAGAGCGGCTGATGACTGGGAAATGCACTGTAAGTGGGAGCCTCTTTTGCCTTTATGAATCCTCTGAGTGATCATTGAGAAAAATATTAAATTATGGCACGGAAGGCTGGAGTGACAGGAGGTAATCATGCTGCCTGAATGATATGTAATTGTTTTCTGAATTGTAATTATAGGGTGAGAGAAAACATTGGCCTACTGTAATTAACGGTGAAGAACAAAGTTTTTCAGTGGAAAATTGGAATTCTCTGGGGATGTGAGTCCATAATATGA
>OOFC01023193.1:0-18056 GCA_900323345.1 Pseudochromis fuscus
CTATTCTATTCTGTTCTATTCTATTCTATTCTATTCTATTCTAGCCTATTCTAATATATTCTATTCTAGCCTATTCTATTCTATTCTATTCTATTCTAGCCTATTCTAATATATTCTATTCTATTCTAGCCTATTCTATTCTATTCTATTCTATTCTATTCTAGCCTATTCTATTCTATTCTGGCCTATTCTATTCTAGCCTATTCTAAGCTATTCTATTCTATTCTAAGCTATTCTATTCTATTCTATTCTAGCCTATTCTATTCTATTCTGGCCTATTCTATTCTATTCTATTCTAGCCTATTCTTTTCTATTCTATTCTATTCTAGCCTATTCTATTCTATTCTATTCTATTCTAGCCTATTCTATTCTATTCTATTCTATTCTAAGCTATTCTATTCTATTCTATTCTATTCTATTCTATTCTTTTCTATTCTAACCTATTCTATTCTATTCTTTTCTATTCTATTCTATTCTGGCCTATTCTTTTCTATTCTATTCTATTCTATTCTATTCTAGCCTATTCTTTTCTATTATATTCTATTCTAGCCTAGTTTATTCTATTCTATTCTTTTCTAAATGCACAAATAAGTGGATGGAAACCAGTGTTACTCCAACTACACCAGTGTAACCACAAGTCCTTTCTCACAAGTTGCACATGGAGCCTAATCCTCGACTTTAACTCATCAAGTCCATAAATGTCCTGCACTAAACTTCCTGGTGCAGTCATGTGACCACTTCTGAACGTGTGCACCCTAAACATGTAATGTCATGAGTAACATTTGTAACATCCAGTATCTGTAACATCACAGATCTTGAGAGATGTGTTCACCTTGGTCCATCTGGTCTGTTTGATATCCCTCATACTTCTGTGAAAGAGAAATGGGTTCTCATGGGTTAAGTTTGACAACACCAGTAATATGCATCGAGTGTAAATGTGAGTTGTGTTTGTGTGGTTGTGCTGCAGGGGAAGCTGGGCGAGCCGGGTGAAGCTGGGCCGAAGGGATTTCCAGTAAGTGATTGGGGGCTAACAGAGTTCTCTTTTAGGTCAGTCTTGATTCTGGGGAGGACACATTTAGAAGTAGTCCTGAAGATAGACATGTGCAATGTGCCGTTTCAATAAATGTATGAACACCAGGAGTGTGTGTGTTTTACAAATCACTGGATATTTTTCAGGGTGTTCAGGGACCCTCTGGACCTCCAGGAGTCAAAGGAATAGCAGGAGAGCCGGTGAGTTTATTATTTACCTACGTACATGGATGTTAAGCGCTCTGCTTTCCAGCCTGAAAATCAAGCTCAGCTACTGTATGTGGATAAATTATGTAAAATTTTGCAGAGAGGATACAGCTACAAGCCAGTACCTCATTGTCTATGATGACCTGTGGCTCTGCAGCACCGACTGCGCTCCCTTCTTCTCGCCGTTGCATATATTGACTGAATTGACAGAGCATCTTTTATTCAGCTCTTCCTAGAAACACATATCCTGTTCGAAAAGCTCCGGACAACCTAATCCTCCTCCTCTCATTCTGCCCAAGTCTCACAGACACAAGCAGAGAAGTAGTGAGTCGGAGACAATTTGATTTACACCGTCTCCTTTCTGTAGAGGCAGCTTTATCGTAGCCTGAATGTGTCTGTGTAACAGCAGGCCAGCTCTCATCACTTCCACAAGCTTTGGCTCTTAGCCTCCAGATTAACTTATCTCCACAAATCCACGTTTCTGCCCACTTCTTATTTCTTTTTTGTCCTTTCCTGTCATTTTCAGAGGTGTTTGTCCAAGACCACAAAGTTGTTTTATCCTTTTTATTGATGCCTCTGCTGTTGTTGCCGCAGGGACCTGCAGGGCCGCCGGGAACCATGGGGCCACTGGGGGAGATGGGACCGAGGGTGAGTTGATCACACGGCCTGTGCAGCGACGCCCCGCTGACTTTTACATTAGTGCAGAATTATAAAGGCTGTCGCTGTTTGTGGCAGGGCCCGCCGGGGAAGACCGGAGAGAGAGGGATGCCCGAAGAACCTGGAGAGAAGGTGGAGACGAACGAATGCTGTGGAAATTACACCTTGAACTTGTGTGTGGAATAATCACAACAGCGTTTTTCTGCAGTGGACGCCTACGACCATGGGGGTGTAGAAGTAAACAGTAACGGGCACTGAAATTAGATTTTTACCTCAAACATGGACTTTGCAGCTTTGGTTTGTTCATTAGCAGCATGAAGAAAAATCTGCAGAGAAGATCTTGATGATTTTTTAGATCCAGTACGACCCAAGGAACAAATGATTAGAGTTTGAGGAGGATCAGAGGATAGGATCCTGTCCAAAAAAAAAAAAACAGAAATCACTTATAATGGGTGAATTTTTTTTTAACAAGATAATGTTACTGTTTCACCACAAGAGGGCAACAGTGTTCAGTCTGTAATATCAGCTGCTTCCTGTCTGCATCTCTGTCAGGAAACAGGCTCAGAGCAGGGACCTAAATCCAGACACTGAGGCAGGTTCAGATCAGTGAAACCAGGTTTGATCCAGACAGAGGTGTCCAAAGGCAAAGTCAACAAACAAAGCAGAGATTCAAACTCGAAACAACAACAACAACCAACAAGACTGTGATTGTGATAAAGGCTCAAACGTGAGCTGAGGCTACAAACAAACTGACCACAAGACAAAGACACATGAGGTTAAATACACAAGGTAACGAGACACAATGACACAGGTGGAGAGGACGATCAGGGAGCAGGTGTGACATGACCAACAGGAAATAACACACAAGGAACAAGACTACCAAAATAAAACAGGAAACATGAACTATACATAATTGGTGGCACATGACCTCCAAAATAAAACAGGAAATGACACGACAAAGAAACTACAAAACATCAAGTGTAAACTCAGAAAAAAATAAATACAAGGAATCATGAAAACCCAGTCTAAGTAAAAAGACACAGTCATGACACTCGGGTACTCCTCCATGCTCGCTTAGCCTGACAGTGTTAGCATGTTTACAAAGGTGTTTAATTAGACACTAGCTTCAAAGTCAGACTTCATGGTTCAGGGTGTTTGAGGCTGTAAGTGGAACATTGTGATAAAAACAGTGGAAAATATAGTGCAAATACTGCAACAGTGCAAATATAAAATTCATATCCTTGCAATAAGGTTTTCAATAAGCAGGATCTCCATTCTTATCAGCGGTGATGTAACAGTCGTGTGTTTGTCTGACAGGGTGACGTGGGTCCACCCGGCAGCGTCGGAGAGCAGGGTCTGATCGGCCAGAGAGTGAGTGTCTTTGTTTTCTTCCTGCCAAGACTAAATGATTTGAAATGTCCAAAAGTTGACACATCTGTTGCAACACTAGTAGCAATTGTTGTTTTCATCATGCACTCACACACAGCTTTGCTCATGTTTGCTTTGTATCACATCTGTTTTTGCTTCCTGTGATTACTTTCCTTGTCTTAGGGAAATTAATGCAACCTTAATACTTTTATGATCAGGGTGAGCCCGGCATTGATGGGGAGGCTGGACCAAGTGGACCTGATGGAGCCAAGGCAAGTATGCAGATACAAGACACACTGGGATCTGAAATTTAGGTTATGCATTATTTAAAAGACGTCTTCATTGTTAGGCCACAAGGCCCAGAGTAAATGGAAAAACTGTTTATAAAGACTTTGGCCTGTGGTCAAATAGTTGTCACTAATACCACAGATTACTGGTATCCTGAAGCTGTGTGTCTGAACCCGATGAACTTCCCTGTTTACCGGAGCAGCTTATTGTAATTAGAGCAAGTGGAGTATTGTTTGCGAGATATTGGCCTCTGTGCAGCGAGAGCAGCATCGCTGTGATGCTTAGTGAAAACAGATAGCACGGCTATTTTAAGAGCTCTACTGTCTGGCAAGTATTGTGACAGAAAAAAAACTGAAAAGAAAAGAGAGAGCGCACAAAAAGCTTTGCCTATTCAGCAGAGCCAAACTGCTGGGAGTGTGTGTGACAGGGCTGCAGACGGCTGCTGGCTCGGAGGAGGTGCTGAGGCTGTGAGGAGGATTAGAGCAGAGTCAACCTGAGAGTCTGTTCAGCTTCACGCCGTTCACCACGACGCTCGGAGAGGCTGCTGCAGCTGCATGAAACACTCCACAGGGATTTTCAGCTGAATCCTTTTTTTATGAAGTGTTCAGGTCACGGTCCATCATCGTGTTAGTTTGTGAAGTAGGAACTGACAATTCAACAATCATTAGATTTCATGTCAGTTCATGTTAAATCCACCAAAACCTGTGAGTGATTATGGTAACTTGGTGTGTTATGAATTATATTTAATAAAAAACAACAAGTCAGTGAGTTGAAGCAGTCACAGCTGTTTTGTCCTTCAACTTGAACACTGTGTATTTGTTTCCACAGTGTTTGTGTATCAGTGTTATCAGCTGCTCCTGAAGGATCATTCAGGTTTTGTTTGCAGACAAAAGTAAAACATGATTCCTAGAAATGACAGTGATACTGGGGCGGCTGTGCCTCAGCTGGTAGAGCAGGTCGCCTTTGCATCGTAAGGTTGTGGGTTCAATCCCCGGCTCTTGTCCACATGTCGAAGTGTCCTTGGGCAAGACACTGAACCCTAAGTTGCTCCCAATGGTGGCTAGCGCCTTGCATGGCAGCTCTGTAGCCATTGGTGTGTGTGAATGTGTGAGTAAGTTGCCTTGTAAAGAGCTTTGGGACCTAGCTTAGGTCATGAAAGCGCTATATAAATATACTGCATTTACCATTTACCATATGGGAGGAACAGCATCGTGACAGGGAACAATAACTATTTACTGAAAACAAACAGATTGAGCCAAATGACAAAATGAAGAAAACCTTTAACCTTTACATTCACCTCTGCAGGTCATCAGGTCTGGTTTTATTTCTTATGATTTCACACAGATAATCTTCACTGTGTCTTTTACTATAAGGTGACATGTTGGCTTTCTATCATCTTGGTGGACAACAATTTATTTCAATAAAAATGCAACAAAAGTTCTTTTGATCTTTTCTTCTTTTTTTAGACTTTAAACAATCAGTCAAATCACCAATGGCATTTTTTATAAATTTCTCTAGTTAAACTAATTTCTCTAGTTTCTCTATTCCTCCAGTGGAACTAATAAATCGATTATTTATTTATTTATTAGTGTATTTGTCAGGGACAGTGCAATGAACATAGAATAAAATCTGATGTTTAACACGGACAGTATGTAGCATTAAGCTAATTTGCAACTCTTGTCCCTGGATGGGCTTTTCAAGAAAATAGATAGATATTAATCCAACAGACCACAGGCAAACCTCTGTGTCCGTCTATCACAGCCATGAGGACTGTCCCGTCCTTCATATTCATCAATTTACCCATTGTCAAGTCGTCACCCTAAAAACTGTTGCTAACCCAGAACAAGTGTTGGACTAACTACATGCTGGGTTCATTTAACCCAGTAAGATGGAAAACAAAGTGTAACAACAACAAAATGCTGGGTTCAAACAACAAAATATCAGATGCAAACACCCAACCTTTTAATATAACTAACACTACTGGGTGTGCTTGTAGCTGATGTAATTAAGCAGACAACTAAAAATAACAGACAACAACAACACAATATTGGATAAAAACAACAAAACACTGGATTAAAAAGAGGAAAATATTGCGTAAACACAACAAACAGTCCCTGTAACTGGGTTCAATTACCCAACATGGCGTTAGTGCAGTTGTAATGTGGAGCATCATCGGCGGCGTCTAAAATGAAGTAAGGGTTGTTTGTTGTTTACTGTTTTTTTAGGACTTGTGTACATTTCATCTGCATAATATTAATGATTTTTCCACTTGCAGACCACAGCTCTGGTTGTGATTGGACGGTTTTGAGAGTAAATTATTTTGATATGAGTTTGTTGTAACTAAACAGTGTGACCACCTTTTTCATTGGCCTCCTCCTCCCAGGGTGAGAAGGGTGAAGCTGGGTCAGAGGGCGCTAAAGGAGACCGGGGGGAGACTGGCCTGAAAGGAAAGGAGGGACCACCGGGGCCTCCTGGTCTGGTCGGGGTGAGGGTGAGTGTCTCAGCATCCACTCCAGATTTCATTCAGGTCCAATACACCGACAGCTCTTTTTGTCCTCTTACAACCTCGTTCGATTTTTCTTTTCCCAGGGTCAGGAGGGTAAACCTGGCAAAATTGGGGAAAGAGGAAAGCTGGGAGAAAAGGTTTGTCAGTTCACTCGCTCGGAGCTAAATACACCTTTTATTCTTGGATGTGTGTCAGTTTACTCTCTTGTACTGGGAGTTAAATAGTCCTCCGCTGCAGCAGTAAACAAGCGGTGAGGTCAGTAACCTCCACGAGCACAACACTGGAGGTGCTTGTCAAACAGAGTTTTAGCATCAAATGTTTGAATTGTCAAACTGCCCACACAACGCTGTGAGGCTTGTTTGTACACTCGGTGCATACCTGCTAATGCTGGACTTTCTCCAGGGGAGCAAGGGTCACCAAGGTCACCTGGGTGAAACTGGGTCAATTGGTGAGCGGGGAGAGCCAGGATTTGTTGGACAGAAGGGGGCCAGAGGAACCATCGGGCCAGTGGTGAGTCCTCCACAGAAGGGACTGAAGGACTTAATTAGTTGGCGTATATCAGCTAAATATATACATCTCTCTAGGGTGCTCCAGGGAGAATGGGCCAACAAGGAGATCCGGGCGTGTCAGGTTACGTGGTAAGCACTTCTTCATTTCAAGCACTTAATTGCAGGATGTTATGAAAACTGAGGGACCTATAGTACTTTGAAAAGTAAGCACAAGTCTTTAAATTGCTGTCAGTTTGCAAATGTCAATAACATTTATCCTGCTTCTCAGAGAGCCTCCTCTCTCTGCTTCCAGTTTATATCAGCTACAGACAGACTTTTTAAAAAGTGTTTTTAAGCTGGTGCCACATGGTGTGTGGACCGTCAAGTGAACTGGAGCCAGAGTTTGTTGGAGACGGTATCAAGAGGCCGTTCAGGGTTTTACACATTTTTTATTTTCCAACTTCACTTTGAGACCCGGTTGCTTCATTCTGTATGCACAGTCTCTGGCTGCTTTGTACTTTTACTGTACTTTAACTATTATAACCTGATTGTTATTTGCTGGTGTTTGAAGTATTATGACAGGAGAGGGTGTGCTTGTCCGTCATTGTTGACGGTGAGGGTCCGCGTGACATAAATCTCGTCATGGAAATGTCAGCAGGCGCTCGAGCGAACAGGCGCGGAGCCGTCCGCATGTAGCTCAAAAAATGTGACCGCGTCGCCTGGGCGCAGAGGGCGCGAGCAACTACGCATGTGTGAAAATCAATACAATCCCCGACTAACGTCTGCTTCCTGTTAATGTGGTATTTTAATCTGAAAGGGCTTCGATGAAAAGAAAACTCCTTCCTGCAGAGTGTGCATAATACTTTGTTGGTTGACTGTTCGGTCTTGTTTTATTGTTTTCAAATTTTCCATCGAGAGGCTAACATGCTATATAGCGTTTGACAAAACCGTGCTGTTTCCTGTCTTCCCTCTTTATTGTTCGGGTCCGCTGCCGG
The DNA here is from genome assembly GCA_900323345.1 of Pseudochromis fuscus. NCBI lineage: Eukaryota > Metazoa > Chordata > Actinopteri > Pseudochromidae > Pseudochromis > Pseudochromis fuscus. Next base: position 7,539 of record OOFC01023193.1, read on the forward strand.
TCACTTCCTGCCGATTTGCGCATGCGCGACGCTAACTCTACTTGGACAAACTGCCTGAAACGCATTGCCAGCATAGACTGTATATAAAGTAAGTAACCACACACAAAGACGCACGCGGCGTGCGTCTGCTAGGAAGCTGCAAATACGAAGTATGAATTGAGCGTGTCCGCATCCGCAGAGCGCGTCGGTAGTCCGCTAGTGGCGCGCGCCCCCTTTGCAGAAAGTGTGAATTGGCCTAAGCATCACTGAAGAGACAATAATGACGGTCAAACGCGCCCTCTTGTGTAATAATGCAATAGTTATTACCAACAAAATAAAATGTACAATCAAAATGTTTTCATCTTGCTCTCAAAATATAAAAGTATTTTGCTGGTATTCTCTCCGTTTCAGTGGAAATACACGTTATCTAGTCCCTGTCGGCTAGCTAACGGGCTTATGTTTTTAAAACATCATGAAAACTGAATAAATACACACAGCAACACAAAACTGCTTTGCTAGCTCTGTCATGTTGTATCTAGAATATCTACTGAAAAAGATTTTCATGTAGTGATTGTCATACTCCTGCTGACATCTCTGTCATGTTTAAGCTAACAGACTCAGCTAATCTTTATCTGCAACAAACTTATATTAACGATTTTATTTAAATATAGACAACGGCTTTCCAGTGTTTTAATCATAGACTGTCTACAGGTTATTATTTTAATAAACTCACCAGCAGATGTTTCCTTTGGGCCAATAAGATAGGTGAAGTAATATTTTCAGTGATGAAGTATGTTTTATTTGAGCACAGCTACCTGTACTGTCTTCTAAACATCGAATTGACCAATCAGATTGCTCGGTCGGATCCACGTGTTGTATAATTGTACTTCCTCCATCCTCCAGTCTTGTGACTCTGATAGTCCGATGTGTTAAGATCTCCTCATGAACAGTTCAAACCCCAGCTCATGATTTACCTTTGATTTCTCATAATTCTTTGAACAACAAAGTGTGAACCAGGCTCAAATGTATCTTCATATCTTGAATAATGTTATTGTTGTGTAATTGTTTTGGCTTTAATTGTTGTCCAACACTACAGGAACGCAATGAAATAAGTAAGGAAATGTGAATAACAAAAGGTGAGAATGGGCCAGTTCCAACTTTAAGATAAAAAGTATAAAGATGGAGGTGAGATGGCAGGTGTTACATCACTGCTCTGCATCTGTGTGTTCACATAAACGACCGAGGTTAAGAGTCAGAGTAAGAAATCAGTCCATGCAGATGTAAGACTACACTGTAATCAGATACAACCACAGCGTGACGGATGAATGTGAAAATATCCTCTGGACAAATAAAGATAAAGTGATGACTGATGGCACCGCCGCATCATCACTTTACACAAGTTCAATCTAATTCCCTGTAGCTGTGGACATGATGAGCATATGTCACCAGGTAAAGTGGAGTCAAAGTGGAGCAGCTGTTCTCCTGAAATGTGATTCGCTCTTTTTTTCCTGTTACAGGGTCACACGGGACCACAGGGCCCCCTGGGACCTCCTGGGCCAAAAGGTTTAAAGGTACAATCCCACTCTTTTATTTGGTGTCCCTAACAACCATCTGCACTTTGATTGTGTCTAAATAGCTTGTGATGGTTTCCTAACAGTGTAAAACTGCCATGTAGCACGTTGTCTTGGAGTGCATGGTCAGTTTCTTTGATGCACGAGGACTTCAATTGTGTCCCTAATTAATGATTCCCGTGTCTGTCTTGTTGTCCTTGCAATATTCCCAAAGTCGTCCCTAATTTGATCAGTGATATGAACTTGGACGCACCCAATTAACTTGGTGCAGTCAAATGTATATAATCAGCCAAGCACCTGGACTCCTCATGCTCTTGATTTTGTAGATATTAGCCACGTAATTTGTGTTTATTTGACAGCAGCAGCACGCAACATAACACACTGCAACAGAGTTTAGTGAGACACTAATCTGCTGTTTGTTTTTTTTTTTATTTTGTGTCCCTGGGCAGAAGCCATCTGGATGTGGATTTCTGTTAATATCCTCGCCAGTATCCTGGATATAAGAGCTTTGCTTGCTCTCTAATTAAATCAATATCATGCTATCGTTGTATAATTTTTGATTGTCAGTTGAGAGAAGCAGGTAACTCTGGCACTGAAACATTCAGCAAAAATAAAACACACATCTGTTTCCCAGCTCTGTTGCCATCACTGTTGTTACAGTAGATTGCTTTTGATCCGTGCAGTTATCAGTTTTGCTTGGCCCCCGGCCATCACTAATTAATCCTCTGCTTTTAGACTCCACGTCGGGCTCTTCATTTATTTATTTCATTTGACACATGCGCGACACATAACTATTAAAATTACACACACGCCCGTGACTATTGTTTAATGAATCCCATAAAGAGCCTGGAACAAACACTGGCTCCATTTATGTGAAATGGGATCATTGTGGGTAATAGCGCATGTAATGATTTGCCATTCATATAAAGAGAGCGAGCTATGTGTTTCAAACCAAACCCACATCGATTCTGCACAGACCATTGGATCTGAGGAAAGTTTCCATTGATTCGGGTCTTTTGTCTGTTTCTATATTTGCTGCTTTTAGGGCGAGCAGGGTGACGACGGGAAGCTGGAAGGTCCTCCGGGTCCCCAAGGTGACAGAGTGAGTTTCTTACCTGGGCCAGTTTGTCACGTGCTGCTTGTTGGTGGTGCTCTGGATTGTTTGGTAAATGTTTGTTTGTTTGCAGGGTCCCCCTGGAGCCCGAGGAGAGAGAGGAGAGCCAGGTGACCTCGGATACACTGTAAGTGAACTAAAAAGAAAAAAAGCTGATTGTGTAAATCGGGTTCAAGTGGTGTTAAAATGAAGGAAATCCTATTTTTCAGGGTCACGTGGGTGTGGTTGGACTGAGAGGTGAAGCTGGGACCCCAGGACTTCCTGTGAGTGTCCCTCTTCTGAAATATAAACTACAAACACTTAGAGAGGACAAACCTCCAACAAGGCATTGTCCAGCTGTACTGATCCTACAGACTGTTGCCCCCTTGTGGCAGAACAGCAACACTACCTTGCTGAAATGTTTGCCCATTACTAGAGAAAAGGATTTTTTTGGGAATGATTGAATCCCTGATGTTGCACAAAACTGACTGATTTCTTCCTTGGATGTAACACCTACCTCTAAAAGATCAGCTCTGTAGTTTCTAACAAACAAACTTCACAAACAGTTTCCTACAAAAATCTTTCAATCAAACACCAATGGTTGTTTCAGGGACATCCTGGACCGAACGGACAACCAGGGCTGAAAGGATCCAAAGGTGATCAAGTAAGGACAGAAATAAAAAGCTGCACATCTGTATTTCCTTGTTGCCGTGTTAGATCTGTGAAACATAAACTCTTTATGCTCCAGGGTCACAAAGGAAAATCAGGGGCCACAGGTCCACATGGGACCACGGGACCTCCAGTGAGTTGGATGAATTTCTGATCTTGTTGATGTAACACAAACTGAGGTGAGGTGTTTAAACCACAGTGGTGTTTGACATAAAGATGTCTGATGGTCTTTTCCAAGGGTCCAGAGGGTCCTCCTGGTCCTCGTGGGGTTGTGGGCAGGGAAGGACTGGAGGGTCCACCTGGGAGTGATGGGTTTCCTGGTAAAGATGGAAGTAAAGGACTGAAGGTGAAATTTGGATGCAGATTTCAAAGAGAGGAATAAAAAGCGACTCTTGTTACATAATTATCTTCTACGTTCAGGGGGAGCAAGGAGAGGACGGAGACGTGGGCCTCACCGGGAAACCTGGTCCACTGGGTTCAAACGGTGTGACCGGACTTAGAGGAAGTCAAGGCTTCTTTGGTCCAAAGGTGAGAATACTACAGTCTTTATTTTAGCTTCTTGTGGTGAGTCCATGTTGATCTAATTCACAGTAAACGTCATGTGAAGTTAAATCAGAATATGTTTTATAGATCATGATGCAGACAGACTTCCTGCCAGTGTCATTAGGAGCTTTAATCTGCTGGATCATGATGCTGCCTTTGTACATGAAGCCAAGGCCAAGCTCTCCATGAAGTCCTTACATTGTGTCTCACACCACAGTCTGTCCAGTGCAAATTTTGTGAAGTTAGTGTTGCAACAATATTAATGAGCTGGCTCAGTCTTTATACACAGGGCCTCGCCAGTTTCATATGAAATGCAAATGTGCATGATTGTGACAAAGAGGCTTTATTTACTGATTGTGTGCAGTTTTTCCCCTCACTGTCTGTGCAGCTGAGAGATTTCACTCTCAGATATGCATGTACGCATTTTGGATTTGGATTTAGTTTGTTATCAGACTGTATGGATCTAAATCTGGATCCATTGTGAAGGAACACCAGAGTGGCTGAGGAGGAAGAAGCACAAACATCGTGCTGCTGGAGTTTAGGGTGAAATCTTGGCAGCAATGTTTCCACCCTGGTGCGAGGCCACGCCGTCCACCGGTGGGAGGAAGTGAACAGTCATCACCCGGCAGCTCCCACTCTGTGTGTGTGTGTGTGTGTGTAGAAGTTTGAGGAGGATGCTGATGTGTTTGTGTGTTGTCTCCAGGGCGAGCGGGGTCTGCCAGGCCAGACCGGTCCGGCGGGGAAGAGAGGATCCACCGGTGGGATGGGATTACCAGGAAAACAGGGAGATCAGGGGAATAAAGGGCAACCAGTGAGCACAGACTTTTCCAGTGACTCACATTCCTGTACATGACAACATGCCCTGGCTGTGCAGTGATCACTTTTCCCTCTCTGGGTTTATTAGGGGGACACTGGTGGCCAAGGATTTCCAGGAGTGTTCGGTCTGTTCGGACCAAAGGTAAAAGCTCCAAGTTTCAGCTTTAACCCTTGAATATGACTCAGAGTAACATGACCCTGACATTCACCTCTGGCTTTAACTCAACTTCTGGCTGAGGGACTTTAGTAAAGTTGAAACGTCTAAAATTGTCAGGAGTTACATAACATTATATTGTCTTTGGAAGATCAGGCATGAAAGCCGTGAGGTATTACTGTAGCATGCCCCAGGATGACATCTGCTGCACCAGAAGTCTGCTTCAGTCTCAGCGCTGCAGCAGCGTGGATGGTTACCAGCTGAAGAAACACAGCAGACTTTATTAGAGTCTGACTCTTTAATTTAAAAACCCTGACAGTGATCTGGGAGGTTTTCCTACAGCGGGAGTTGAACAGGAGTGTGAAGCAGATGAGCTTTGTGTTCAGTGGAGTTTGGTTGTTGTTATTCCTCAGAGGAGAGGATGAGCATGATAAAATGACCAGATTAAAGTCCTGAAATAACAGACTGTTTAAGCATCTCAGCACCTGCTGTATTTGTAATTTCAACTCTACTCTGAATAAAGAGACATTAAAGAGGTTACATGTGTTTCTGAGGGAACTTTTCCAGATTTCTTCAGAACAAATCAAACTGTTTTTTTTCCCATGTTGTATTAATTTAAATTAAATAAATTCAAGAAAATGTATTTGATTGCTGGCAGTCTAAAGATCCAATGGGCTTGAAAATATTTATTTATTATTGACAACAGTGCAGTGTAATTGATGATAGTGTTGGTTTGTTGCAGTTTTACTTCTTTACATAGATCTTCAGTCTATTTACCATATTTTCTGGACTATGAGCGCACCTGTCTATAAGCTGCTATTGAATTTATTTGATCAGTTTCATGTGGTCCACTCTGACCGGGTCTGATGTGACGACGCTAAATGTATCAGCGGCATGGAGCTTGCTAGCTTGTAAAAAGCTAACGAGCTTCGTGCCGCCGACACTGAGCCGCACCGGTGTTTAAGCCCCAAGGTTCAAAGCGTCGGAAAAAAGTAGCGGCTTATAGTCCGGAAAATACGGTATTTCCTGCTGCAGATTTGTTCACACAAACAAAAATGTAGACTATCACCAGACCAGGCTGTAAGTGTCTGAGTGTCCTCTAATGTGTTGCTCTCTGCAGGCATTGACAAACTGACTGAGAAGTCCCAGGTATCGGAGGACGGCACCATGGTGTCCGTCCCAAAGACAGACTCCCCACACACAGCGCACGCAGACCAAAGTGCAGTCGCCGGGACCAGTGACACGGAGTCAAACTCGGGCAGAGACAATGAAGTTAGTGTTTTTACTAGTGTGTTTGCTTACATGTATGTGCTTATTTGTAATCATTTTTTATTTTTTTTGCTTTATCAGGATGTTTTCTACACTGAGGCAGAAATGGAAAGAAGACGTTTGTCAAGTGCATCTTCGACGACTTTCTGGGCTCCCACACCTGAGTGGGTCCGTGACCTCGTTGCACACTTCCCTCAGTTTGACAGATGTTGGATATTTGGCAGAATAAGTATTAATTCTGATCTGCTCCTTTTGCTCCAGGTACTTTCTTGGAAGTGTAAACTCCCGCTGCAGACTATTATGCGTCTCCTACAAGTGCTGGTTCCTCAAGTGGAGAAGATCTGCATCGACAAGTATTTAACACTTGTGTTCCTGTTTGGTCAGAATGCAAACGATATGCACTAATTATTCTTGAAATATGACCAAAAACATTTCTGAAGCGTGTCTCGTGTTTCACTACAGGGGCCTGACAGATGAGTCAGAGATCCTCAAGTTTCTTCAGCATGGCACATTAGTAGGCCTGCTGCCAGTCCCTCACCCCATCCTCATCAGAAAGTATCAGGCCAACGCCGGCACTGCCATGTGGTTTCGCACCTACATGTGGGGTGTTGTTTATCTGCGGTGAGTCAGGCGTAAAAGCTGCGAGTAATGAAGACTGACATCTTTACATGCTGACTAAAACCAATGTATATGTGTCTTCCAGCAATGTGGACCCTCCTATCTGGTATGACACCGATGTCCGTCTCTTTGAGATCCAGAGGATGTAGACAAAGGAGATCGACTCCAGGGTCCCTCGTCCCTTCAGTACCTGCTGGGCTCCTGTTAGACCTCACTGTGTTCCCTAGTGATCATAATGCTTGCCCCTTACACCACACACTTGAATACATGAGTCAGACAAGTGAGGCAGAAATTTCTCTCAGATCAAGACAGAAGATGGTTGAGCTGTGAGTAGTCCATAAACAACAGTGTTTGTACATTTCTTCAGACCTCAAGACCACAGAATGTCTGTCAAAGCACTGAGACGACCGGAGCGTTTGCTAAAGGCAGAGCCCTGTTTTTTTTGACAGCAGAGAAGCGAAAGAGGAAATATTGTTTAACTTTTCAGTCGGATTTGTTACAGAGGATTTGGTGCTTTCCAACCGAGGCTGGTAACATATCTTGGTGGCACATTATTGGTGTTTCACGTTATTCGTCGTACATGCTTTAAAGTGAACTTGCACCTTTTTGAAATGTCTGTAATGGTTGTAGTTTATGTGACGATGTTTGGAGACAATAATACAGATTGTATCATTTTACGTGTACGACCAGGTTTTCATTTTCGATCTGGCTGGCAGTGCTCACAATGCTTTATGCTGCAAATTGTATTTTCCTTAAACTGTGATGAAAATATATATTGATATGCATCTGTGAATTTTGTATTTGTATTTGCTTTACGGCCCCAAAGTGGCAGCTTCACACACTGACCACTAGATGGAACCACACTCCATCTCTGATCATCTCAAGTACCCAGCCACAATTGAAGAGCAGTTCCAACTTTTTGAGTAATATACAAAAACTATTTAGAGTTTATTGAACATCCAGTTGCAAATTTGAGTATATCCAGTTTTTATATGAGCATTGGTTTTCTAAACCACTGGTTCCCAAGCTCTGGGTCAGGACACCCAACAGAGACTGTGAGAAAAATCTGAGGGTCAAGGATACAGTCAGTATTCCCAAGTAGTTTTATTCCTTCAGGCTTATAGAAACTATTAAACTTAACCACACTGGGCACAATTAGCATGTTTTAAAATGGTCAATAAGAATTAGTCAGTCCTCAGTTCTCTATATATTATATTGAACTACTTTGAAAACCATATGATTAATAAACTAAACCTGTAAATCACCTGTAGCGCATCAATAAACCCTCCAGCTTCTGTATATGGGAATTTAAAAATATTTACCAAATTAAGAGTCCATAGAATCCATAGTGATTTTTTTCTTCTTTAAAAATTTAATTTATTAAAAACATGTTAAAGTTAAATGTTTAATACATAAAATTCTTTTAAAAATAAGTCCGGCTAAGACATCACGTACACTTCAAATAGACTAGCGACAGAGTGCATCCGGTAGAAGATCCCAAAAGGAAGTCCGGTGTTCACAATGGCGGTCCACATTGTGTATTTGTAGAAGCGTAGCTCGGTGGGGTGGTCGAACTGGGGACGAGCCCCGAACGCAGGGATGATCCACAGCTGTCAACAGAGAGTGAGGGCATCAGCAGGATGCAAATTCACAGCAAACATCACAAATCTGTCGCTAATGTAAGAAAACAAGGACTTACGATTACGTTAGCAAGCAGTAAAAAAGCACAGACTTCCTTCAGGACTCTCCTCTTCCAACTTAGCTCATCAGAAGAGGAAGTGAAGAAGTACCTGCACCTCTCCATCACACTGCTCCTCTCTGTGTGTTGGTGTAAAGCGTTGGTGTGCAGCGCTGCTTCCTGCATCACGTGGAAGGGCTCTCGATGGAGGCCTTCAACGATGAAGTAGTTCTGCAGGCCGAGCTGCAGCACCAGCAGCACAGCCCAGGCCAGATTGAGGGCGTTCAGGTAGCCTCTGGCTCCTGTCGCCACCACAGCCACGATGGTGAAATAGCAGATGACGAACTGCCCCATGGACGCTCCCAGCAGGAGCCCCACGTCCAGGCTGCGAGTGGGGTTCTTCTCAGACACATGCTCCCTGTGGTCCAGCCTGTAAACAACACAGCCAACCACCGTGGAGAGAGACATCAAGCTCACGATCACTATATTCATGATAAAATGAACGAGCAGGGCCGTATTTCTCCGGTCCTCGTCTTCTTCTAGGATGTCCACCTCGTACAGTATAAAGGTTAAAAGTCCTGCCAACACCAGGAGGATTCCCAATACAGGCCCAAAACACACATCCTTAGGACAGAACTTCGCTTTGTGGCGGCTGTGAACCTCCACAAGTCGACCCACGTTTTTCCACATGATGTACGCCATAGCAGAGGCGAAGAGGCTGTATTCGATGTTGAAGGGGTACAGGTAGTAGAAAGCCTCTTTGAAAGTGTCACAGGCCGAGTGGCTGCATTTACACTTCTTGTCACCGTAGCTGACTGAAATGGGAACAACAGTGTTGAGGTGTTTTTCTCTTGAACAAATTAATCTGATTAGAGTTGGAAGAAACATTTGGTACCTCTGTACAGCTTGTGAGAGACATTGAGATACTGATCAGGGATCTCAGTTTGGTGAATGGATTCTTCAGTCACCGCTGCCATCCACAGCACCAGGTTAGTTGAAAGTGTCAGAGTGAGTCCACACCTGGAAGAGTTGGAAACGTGATTAAAGACAATGAAGCAAACAAGGAACTGACTGTGAAGTGAAAAGAAAAATTACCGTGCAAAATTTGTGTGTAGCTGCACACAATCCTTTGCATGAACCCACAGGAAGTAAGTCTAAAACAGACATTTGTTCAAGTTTGCTGGAAAATTTTAAACATGTTCTTAAAATGCATCAGATTTTTTTAATGCAACAACCTGAACAAACAGAAACACAACTTGCACAACAGGAAAAGCTACTTTCACAGCAGAGTCACAGTGAAGGTAGCCCACATAGGTGGCGATCTTGAAGATGGCCATGAGGAGGCTGAGCAGACCAAACAGCCCAAGTCCAGCTGCAATATAAAAACAATAAGTGAGTGAGTTTTGATGCAGCAAACCCGAAAGTGACAAAGAAGAGTCAGGTCTCACTTTTTAGCCACACAGGTCCAGCATGGCTGTCTTTGAACAGGATTGCTTGAGGGTTTCTGGAGGTGAAGACCATGTAAAAGAGCATCCACATCATAGTGAGGACGAGGAGGATGATGAGGAAGATTTGCCGATGCACAGCAGTGATGGTCACACCGTTAAAGGCGCTGCCGCTGACCAGAGCGCTGCCCAGGATCAGGATGTTGATGCAGATGATGACGGAGAGGAGCCATCCAGCACCGTGGTGCTTCATCATTGGGACACGGTCTCTCACTCTGGGGAGATGGGGAGTGCTGCTGGGCAGGTGGTGGGTGACTTCAATGTGTGCGGCTGTTTCAGTGTTGGATGGATGGGCCTCCACAACATTATTTTGTATTTTTCTGTAAGAAACAAAAGCGACTCAGGTGATAGACCTCGAGAGAAAAAGCAATAATCCCATTCTTGTTCAGCTGAGAAACAACATTGTTTATGAGCCCACTTAGATCAAGGTTAGACTATAAAAGGGTGGTTGTGGCTCAGGTGGCAGAGTGGGTCGCCTGTGAATCGTAAGGTTGTGGGTTCGATCCCTGGCTCCTCCTGTCCACATGTTGAAGTGTCCTTGGGCAAGACACTGAACCCTAAGTTGCTCCCAATGGTGGCTAGCACCTTGCATGGCAGCTTGGTCGCCATTGGTGTGTGTGAAT
>OOFC01023193.1:18076-32470 GCA_900323345.1 Pseudochromis fuscus
CTGATGACTTTGACAATGGCCAAACTATGTACCAGCAACAAGGTTTTGGCAAATGTCATGGACACTAGGCCACATGGGCGGCTGTGGCTCAGGTGGTAGAGTGGGTCGCCTGTGAATTGTAAGGTTGTGGGTTCGATCCCTGGCTCCTCCTGTCCACATGTTGAAGTGTCCTTGGGCAAGACACTGAACCCTAAGTTGCTCCCAATGGTGGCTAGCACCTTGCATGGCAGCTTGGTCGCCATTGGTGTGTGTGAATGGGTGAACGAATTGCCTTGTAAAGCACTTTGGGACCTAGCTAAGGTCATGAAAGCGCTATAAATGTACTCCATTTACCATTTTAAAAACCCAACGAAGTATGCAAAATAAACACTTTTTTTTTGTAAATTTATCACGAATTTGCATCTGTTTCAAGTTAAATTATATCCTATTCCTTCAAAATAAAGGTTTCATTTGGGTTCATTCTGATAATAGCATTGTGGTGTTGAAATTTACCTTGAGAAAAGTTTGGTGCAGGTCCGGATCATCTGCTGAGCCACAGTTTTCATGATAAACGCTGAGGCTGTGCGTAAACTTCAAAATCCAAGCGTCAAGATTACACCACTGAGCGCAGGGCAAGAAATAACTTTGTCCCGGGGGGCGGGGTGCAATTAATTTCACCTGATTACTCTAAATTGTCGCTACGCACCCACGTGGTTTTCCAAAACATCGCTGTGGTGGCTCGATTCCCACGTCACGTGTTTATTTTTTTAATATTTAATGAAAAAATGCACAAGTAAATAAGTTCTTACTTCTACGTGCCACTGTGAGGGAGGTTGGGTTCAATGAGTGCGTGTTTGTTTACGGTGCATAACTCTTCCAACACACTGGGTCTTGCAGGGTCAAAGAAGGTAGAAATATCGCAAGAGTCTCCGTGAAAGGACATGTTGTACGTGCTCTGTGTCAAACTCAAAGGAGATTAGTTGATTTCATGATTTAATTAAATAGGGTGATTCATAATAATAATAATAAAAACATCAAAATTGCTCTTCAAAGTCACTGAGCTGCATGGGGCACTGCCCAGATGTTGCCTTTGCACATTTTGAAAGCCGGTTTTCTGTACCACACAGTTATGCTGGAGAAATCTCACATTTGGATGATGTCTGAAATTCATAATTTGTTAAAAAGCTACTGTGATGAACAAGAAGGAGGAACATAAAAGAAGAAATAGATCATTTATTCATTCAAAAGTAAATGCTGGATGGTTAATGTAGCCCTGTTGTTGCAGAAAATGTCAATCTTTCACAGATCACCTGTTTGACCACGCTGATGTCCTCCAGCTCAGCAAGTTTACTAGTGAGCTGTGTGCACTCATGAGTCAGTCACAAGGTGGGAGACAAAGGTCATGGAAAGTTTTCTCTGCCTGTCACAAACACTGAAGATGCTGAAAACACCAGACGTGCTCGTGCTCCTCTGTCTCGTCGGGGCGGTGAACGCTCTGTACAAACAGTGGATTCCCGACACCAACTACAACAATAAGACCAACTGGGACAAAGGAGATGTTCCCTGTGGAAGTGACACCGTTCAGTTTCCAGCTCAGAGGAAAGTGTCTGTGTTTGTGGAGAGCTTGCACGCTGTGCAGGAGATGAGGCTGCCGGTTGACGGAGAGCTCATCCTGAATCAAGGGGCTGGATTTTATGTCATCAGGGGACAAGATCCAGACTGTGGAGCAGGTGTCACGACCCAGTTCAAGGATTCGGAGCCTCTTGAGTGGTTTAATCCCTCCCTGTGGCAGGCGGCAGTAACTAAGGATGACCTGCACTTTGGAAACTTCTTGTTCTCAGTCCACGAGGAGAGCATCCCCTGCAAGTATGACGATGTTATTTTCAAAGACCTCTCCTCCTTCAGAGTGGACACCGGCTCCAGTCAGCCGAGCCTCCCTGTTAAATCTGTGTCTGTGCTGGGAAAGGTGTTCACCAGCCAATCTCAGTTCTCCCAGTATCTCAGCTCACGCTCAGGCCGTCTGCAGTTTCAAGGATCCACTCCGGTCACTGTGGGAAATCCAGGCTGTGGGGATCCCTCTGGCTGTGACTGTGGGAATCAGGACTACCACAACCAGATCTGTGGCACAACGACATGTGGCTCTCTGAACTGTAAGAAGCCTGTCCTCCCTGTAGGACACTGCTGTGAGGTTTGTGGTGCCATTGTTGCCATCCATTACACCACAGGTTTCAATCTGCAGACCTACAGGGGACGAATCCATCACCTTTTTCTCAGCCTGTCACAATATAAATCCATCCAGCTCGGCATGTCTAAAGTCATAAAGTCACAGCGGTTATTGGGAGTCATCCCCTTTGGAGCATCTGCTGACATCCAGGTTGTCATTGTGGACGGAGAGACGGGGGAACGGGCGTCGGCTCTGGCCAGTGACATAGTGAACGACGCCCGGTCTCAGGGCCCTAACCTGGGAATCACAGGCGCTGAAATTCAAGCATCCAGCAGCGACCAGCCTGCAGTCGACACAGGGATGGTGGTTGGAGTTGTGTTTGGAGTTTTAGTCATTATTACACTCGCTGTAGCCATGGTTGTCCTCATTCGCAAGGGTGTTGTCCACATGCCACCAATGCCACGTCTAAAGAGAAACAGTGACATCGGAGACCTCGACGGGACTCTGGATCACGGCTTTGATAATCCCATGTTTGACACTCCTCATATGATGCCTGATATTCTTGAGTCTGAACCTAATAACTCCATCGCCATGACTCAGACAGGTGTATACTTTATAAATCCAGCTTATGATGAGAAAGAAACCGATTTTAGTGCCTGATGTTGAACTGGACAATTTAACGTCTCAGCACTTTTGCACGATGATTTAACAGATCGCTACATCCAGAATTGCTGACTAACACGACACGATTGCTGACTGACCCAATTTAAAATCAAAATAAACTTGTAAAGGAAATAAAAGAAATCATTGGCAAGTCATGGTGTGTGTTTTACCTCATTTCAATCACATTCAGGAGCAGTAAAGTTGCATAAAAGCTGCAGTAAACTTCAAACACGCCCTCTGCTGCACAGTCACCACCGAGATCGTAAATTTAATCTTCTATGACATGCATGTGAAAACTGTAACTTCAATAAACATTTATAATACACCATTTCTTGTATTCAGCAAATACACTATTGTGCGTTAACCAGAGAGACGACATTGTCTTTCTTTGACAGCCACACTGTAACATACAAGGGCTCGATGAAATCAGCAGTGTACCTGTGGAGCAGCCTCATGGGGCCCGTTACATTGTAGAAAGACACAGACCCGCGGTGAAAGTCTAGATACAAACCGATCCTGGTGATATCAGTAACTTCCAGGACCGTCTCCACGCCGGCGTGCCAGGCGGAGAAACCCCGACTGTTCCTTCCCATGCACCAGGAGAAGTCGTTCCCGGTGATGCAGCTGGTGCTTTGCTCTCCCTTACGATCGATGCTCTTGTAGGTGACACCCACATGTGCTCCCTCCCCGCTCAGCTCTGCTTCAATGTAGTGTCTCCCCAAGTAAAGGCTGTCCACAGTCATGGCCTGGCGCCAGTACTCAAAGCGGCCCGGGTGGTCGGGGTAGCTGTGCTGCCAGGGACTGGTGTTGATCAGTTTTCTGCTGTCCTCCTTTATACGTAGGAAATTATGGGTGGTGTCCGGGTCAAAGGTCAAAGTTCTTGCATCTGGAACAGTGGAAATGCAATTTGTGTATAATTCATAAACAGGAAACTCATAGCTGAATGTATTGTAGAGGATATTTACATTTCAGAAAGTCCTCTCTGGTTTCCGGGTCAGGCAGGGATGAAGGCTGAGATTCTGGCATCGGGGATTTAGTACCTATCATGTTGTAAAGAGGTTTTCATTATTTCTACAATCACGGAGTATTTAGGTGTTTTAATACAGGATCTGAATAAAGAAAGACTAAGATGCTAGCAGGTCTGTGAGGCTGCAGTTTGAAACAGCAGTGTTGGGAGCTAAATGCTAAACATGCACTTTGGTTAATGTTAATTAGCACAAGTGAGGCTACTGGGAATGTAGCTAGTTTTTCACATAAACCAAACACCTGCAAATTCAAATTTTGACAGTGATAGTGTGATTGCACTATGGTGCATTTCCACTGCACGGTGCCGCCTCACCTCAGTTGCATTTCCATTACATTAAACCAGGGGTGTCCAATCCTGGTCCTCAAGGGCCGCTATCCAGCATGTGTTAGATGTTTCCCTCTTCCAACACACCTGATTCACATAACCAGGATCGTTATCAGGCTTCTACAGAGGTTGATGATGAGCTGGTCATTTGAATCAGGTGTGTTGGAAGAGGGAAACATCTAAAACATGCAGGATAGGGGCTCTCGAGGACCCGGATTGAGCACCCCTGTTGTAGATTGATCCAATCTATTTAGTAGTTTTCCCCACATAGTAGAAATTTGTTATTCTGAATATAACTGTGCAGACTGTCGGATGTAGGTATAAATGTTTCTGTGCGGCGCAGTGATGGCGAAATGACGCAGTGACGATTACGACCCATAAGATTTTAGTACCTGCTAGTACCTGACCGGGTACTTTTTTTTTAACCGCAGGAGAGGAGGTACTAAAAAGTCCTACCAGGTACCAAGTTCCAGGTACTTTTTGCAGTGGAAATGCATCTCTAGTGACCATAACTGTCTGGACTAAACATCATGACGGTCCATCCAGGAGGTGGAATAAAGATGAACTAACAAGCAGACATTCAGACCAAGTGCTGTCCCTAGATCCACCAGCATGACTGAAAATAAGAAGCATGTCTGAGAGGAGTTTCCTCAGGCAGAAGGTTAAACTACACTCACCACTTTTGCAAACCCTGCTCAGTTTTTCCCTGTACGAAGACAAAATGAGCTCACACAGCTCCTGTGTAGCATCAGTCACTACTTGGACGTAGGAGGTTAGATGGTCCAGGCGGCTCATGTGCACACTGGGAACACATCCATCCGTGGCTCGTTTCTTCCACTCTGCGTACTCCTGAAACAAACCAGATCCCAGCAAGTATCAGGTAACATGAAATGATGGCGTTTGAACAACATATTTTCTCTGATCCAGAACTTCTCGCTGTCAAACAATTGAAGTTGAAACACCTGCTGTGTGTGCACTGTCAACACAGAAATAAACTCTTTGTCTATAGGAGAACATTCTGTGCTAATCCCATATAACATGACACCTTTGGCTGAAATGGGCACTGGATCGTGTACTTTTAAGTATTTTATACATTTTGTACCTGAAGAAAGTCGACATCAGACGTCCTCCTGCACAGTTTGTTCAGGTGAGTGGCTGTTTTCAGCAGCTCAGCTCTCCTCTGCTCCAGATGTGCTTGGATGCCCTCTGCCTGTCTGAGAGCTTGTTTCTTCTCCCCGTCCAGCACCTCCACCACCCCTCTCCTGGCCTCCTCCACACTCGTCTGCAGCCTGGAGAACTGCTGCTCAACAATAACACAAACCTCCTGCACTGAAGACTGAGGACACACAGAAAAAAATACAATAATAATATCTGATCAGCTTATTCAAATCTGAATATTGTAAATAAATGAATCCACAGAAAATGAAGGTGTAGTGTTCACACGTGTCAGATTACCTTAATTGAATCATTGTTGCTCTGCAGTTTCACGATTGCCTTCTCAGTTGCTGAGGCCGTCTGGCTGATCTCTTTGTGTTTCTTCTGCAGCTCAGTCTGCAAAGAATTAGAGTAAAACAAGGTTTCAACATGTGCTGCATCTGCATTTAACAACATCTGAAGCCACAATGATGAAACTGTGCTGTGTTGACCTCGATCTGCGAACGCGCCTCCTCCAGAGACGCCGTTGTGTGATCGCTGTGTTCCTGACTCTCACACTCCAGGCACACACAGCGGCCGTCGGTCAGGCAGAAGCGTTTGAGAGGAAGCTGGTGAACCTCACAGGTCTGACAGTCGATGTCATGCAGGGGATCCACCAAACGATGGTTTTGAAATTTGGCGTTCTCCAGATGGGGTCTGAGGTGGGCCTCGCAGTACGAAACCAGACAGGTCAGACAGGACTTCAGCGCCTTGCTGGGGCTGTCCATGCAGGAGTCACATAACACATCTTGTGGGAGGAGGGCGTCGGGCGTCTGGATTGTGGGATCCTCCGGTTCCTCCTTTGCTTCGACGTTGTGCTGATTCTCCTTCAGATCCTCTTCACTGTTACTGTCGAGAGTCGCCATGTTTCAGAGTTCCCTTCACCCTGAGTGCTGTGTTGGAGGCTGTCAGAAGGCCTGCTCTGCACTTACTGTTGCCTTTTCCTGCCTTTTTAAGAGATCCAAAGACAGTCTGAGTGCATAAGGAAAGAATTGAGAACCACGCCTAAGGTATTTTGTACTGAGCCAGCTGAAAGCTTTCTCATTTTTCACCCCTCCCTCCCTTTCTTTACTCGTCTCTGTGCTTTGTATCCAGTCTCACTCAGCTCGGGACACATCAGATTACACAAATGAGGGGAGGAAATGAGTGTATCACAAGGCTGCCAGCCCGGGAAATAAACATCCTTCCTTGCATTTTATGACTTATTCTACATCCCACATTTTTGAGTTGTAAAATATAAACACACATATTTATGACTATGGCAGAAAAACAACTGCACTGGGATTATTTTCACAGCAACAACTTACACACCAGTATTACTCATATAAATTAATATTGCTGATATTTGATGCGGTGTAACGTGGTGCGACTAAGAATAATCCTGTGGGAGAGTTTCCTTCTGATAACTGTTACGTAAGAGGCCTGGAGCCTCCAGACAACACCACTTATCTCCAGCACAGCTTCCTGCTTTCACGTCATGTGGTGCAGAGGCAACAGTGACGCTTTGTGTGTGAAAAAATAAGGATTATAACCAAGGCTGAAGATGCCAAAACAAGTGTTGTCCACTCACTGTCCTGTGTCTCCTTTCTCGTGTTTTCTGAAGTGTAAAATGTAAACAGGTAATGACTCAGACAGGATGTTCTTTGACCTTCAGAAACTATGCAGTAAAACACACGTACATGTAAACAGTGCATATGAGCTACACAATGTATATAAGATCTCAGAATATTGGTTTATGTCAGATTATTTAAAAATACAGAGGTGAAATTTTCCTTGAACAAATCCCACCCATGTCAGCTAGCTGCCAATGAAACTTTCCTAATTTATATTTAATTGTTCATATTTTTACCCAAATATTGTTACAAAGCTTAATGCACTTTATGTACATTTTACACCCACTTCTATTAATTTATGGCAATAAAATGAATGAGGACAACTTGGATACCTCATTTTTCATATTTTTATTTGCAGGTAAATCCGCCTAAGGTTGTTTAAAAAAAAGTTGAGATAATAAACAATTACATATGCTACTGTGTGCATGTATATTATTAAAAAAACTGAAGGTACAAACAATTAGAAAACTTCCATCAGTCAAGATAACATGACAAAGGTTAATATATCTCTCAGTGTAATCTTATCGCAGTATTACATGTACTGTGTGTGTTATAAAATTATTTAAGAATACTGTTTACAATACTACAGTAAATCTCAATGAATAATTGGCCCCAGTTACCAGTGAGCCACACGTGGACGGCCATGGCTTGCTGTATGTAAACATGTTCAGATATATGAAGTAAAAAAAAAAAGTTAATTGTAACATTATGTCCAAGTTTTTATGACAAACTGCACTTTTTTAAGCAAATGCACAGGCACAAGCAATGCAGGCACATGTAAGATTTACCCCACAGGGGAAAACATGTTGAGGGGACACAGGCCCCACAATCAGCTCTCTGTTAGCGCACAATGACCCTGCACAGAGCTCTGATGATTGTCTTTCAGTTTGTGAAACCATGCAGCACAGAGGGGACTCCCATCAACCGACACAGAGATGTTTTCAGAGAGCGAAAAAGGCACATTACGTAGAAATGATCTCACACTTGTGTCTCTTCTCTCCTCACATGTTCTTTCTGCTTTGTTGCCGTGGAGATAACAGCAGCAGTAAATCAATAAATCATTTCTGCTCATATGTGACCATCGCCGCTCCGCTGACCTTCAGGGCTGGACGAGCGCAGCAGGATGCTCATCATCGTTATCTGCAGAACAGAACGAAGATGATGCAGGAATTCATGTTTGAAAATGAAGATCTTTTCTCATGAAAGATTTTCTCGGTGGTTTGATCTCAACAACAAAAAAAGTAAAACCCAGTTCAAAAACATTCAGACAGTTTTATATAAGAGGTTTTTTTCTGACTTGGCTTCACTTCAACACATGATATTAGCTTTAGAGTATTTTCCAGAATGTTCAGATCACAACATTTACACAACACCTCCAGTTTTAGTTGAACCCAACAGCACAATAACAGTAAATATGCAGACGAGGCAATTATCTTTCAAGGTGGAGTGTTCTTAACTGACCTCAGTCCAAGCTGAGCATGTGTTTTAGTGGCAGCAGCAAGACTGAGGGCAAAGCAGTTTATGAGCAGCAGCAGAGCTACATAGAAATGCTGAGTAATGTATGTCTGGGTTATGAGTTTGTTTGTTCTGCACTTGCACGAGCAAATACAAATTTGGTTTTAATCAATTCCACTACTTCACAGATGAACATATTGGTACGTCTGCCAATGTTAGTCTCTTACAACATGACTGTCACGTCTGCTGTCAGTTAAGTTTCTGTCTTGTCTTTTTGTGTTTTGGTCTTGTGCTTCCTGTTTTATTTTGAAGATCACTAACTGTCGTATTGTTTCGGGTTTTACTTCCTACCCTTGTCCTGATTGTCTTTTCCAGCTGTTGCCAATCACCTCCCCATTACCCAGTGTATTTAACCTCATGTGTCTCGTGGTCTTGTTGCCAGTTCATTGATGTTCTTTGTGTCATGTTCCAGTCTTTCGAGTTTTTATCATAGTTTCAAGAATTGATATTCTGCCTGTTTTTTGACCTTGCGTTTTGGATACTTCCGCCTGCCCTGACTCCCTACCACATGTTTTACCTGGACTGTTTAATAAATTCAGCTTGTTCACTCTTACCACCTGTGTGTCTGCTATTGGGTGCTTGCTGTACGCCTGCTTCATGACAATGACAAAAAAAATGATGGACAGATCTCTTTGAATCTTTGTGGAAAGATAAGGAAGCACTCAAGGAACAAATGAGAGAATTTTGGACAAGATCAAAGTATATTAATAATAAATACAGAAATGTATCTCTGATAAGGGCTGAATGTTTTAACAAGATAGTGTCGCTATTTCCCCAGAAGAGGGCAGCAGTGTTCAGTCTGTAGCATGAGAGCAGCCTGATTATGCAGAAGCAGAGGTTTGTGCTCTCTTAGTGCTTCCTAGTTTTGGCATGTTTTCAAAATCTTTGTTTGTGCTTTACTATTGAGAAACACAACTATGTCTAATTCACAGGATAGCAGCGATCCAGTGGTAGAGCAGCCGTCTACCAACCAAAGGGTCGGTGGTTCAATTCCCGCTCCTCCCAGTCATTGTAGGTGTATCCTTGGGCAAGACACTTTACCCACCTTGCCCTGTATGAATGTTGACTGAATGGTTTGGTGGGGGTTGGAGGGGCTGCAGGCACAGATTGGCAGCTGTGATTAACTTAGGTTATCCCCACCAGTATGAATGGGTGTGAATGAATAATGGTCTCTGTAAGTGCTTTGAGTCTGGACTTCCAGAAAAAAAAAGCGCTATATAAATAAAAAACATTATTAGTCTTACAATTCTGAAAATCTCAGTACTCACAATTCTGTGTCCTCGATGCAATCAGGATCCTCTATGGTCTCGAGCCGTCTCTGACAGGCGTCTAAGATCTTCTTCCTTGGTCCTAAAGGGATATGGATGCTCTTCAGGTCATGATCAGAGCACAGCATCAAAGCTGCGAGGTCGATCTTCTCCCTTTTGAAGATGGAGAAAAACTCGCTCATGCTCTGCGTGGCGAGGAAGACCTCCAGAGGGCTTGTGTCAGGCTCATCGTCATCGTCGAGCCCTAATTCGACCTCATCCCAGGGCACCTCCTCCACGTTCCTCTCCTGCAGACTGTGGGCGCTGCCGATGCTGTCTTCATCCATGCTGGGATACTGCTGCAGCCGACTGCGTAGACGCACATTGTTGCCTGAACGACTCACACTGGCGGCATCTTCACCACCGAGGCCAAACATCCCTCCGCTCACGTAGTTCCTCCTGAAGACCATGGTGCCGAGACCGGGTCGGGTGAACAGGGAGTCGTGTCCAGAGTCGGTGCTGATCTCAGAATAGTCCACATCCGGCCCGTGAAGGTCCGGCTCACTCATGGCACGTGAAATGGCATCGTCATTGTCTCTGGGAAACATGTCACGAACATTGCGGCGGCCACGGTCCTTTGGGTTGACGTAAGTCCCCTGTTTGACGAACATGACATCGTTGCCCAGCTGAAGACCAGAGAGCGAGCGCACACTTTTCCTCCCGTCTTCGTAGATTTTAAAGGTGCCGTCTCCTTGTTTCCTCTTCTCCAGCTTCTTCTGGATCTTTGTCTTCCCTCGGTTTGTGGCATGAAGAGTCGCCTAACAAGACAGGAACACACTCAGACACTTAAGGATCTCCTATGGTCCAACTTTTCAAATGATTACAATGAAATCTTGTACAAACATTGATAATCACCAGACAAAAACTTGTAAAAAACGCTAAACAAACAAGTTTAACCTAACCTGTGAATATGGCACACTGACGGTGTTGAAGCTGCGTAGCTTGTGGCTAATAGAGCTGCTGGTGTAACTGGAAAAGCTCATGACGTCCGACGCAGAGGCCTCGGACGCCTCCTTGTGAAACTTCCTCTCCATCCGCTTGTGGTGCTTCTTCTGCATCTTCACGCACTCTTTGATTCGCCGCTCGGCTTCACGAAACGCCCGGTCCTTCAGCTTGTTGACCAGCTTGGGATTGAGGCCGGTCTGCTTGACGGCGATGGAGTCCAGGTAGCGGACGCAATCCATGTGATTCTTCGTGGCAGCCATGTCCAGTGGCGTGTGGTAGTCATTGTCCAGGCACCATATGTTGGCACCGAAAGACACCAAGAAGAAAAGGCAGTTGAGGTGACCGTTGGCGGCTGCCAGGTGGAGCGGCGTGTTCCCCCATATGTCACACTTGTCTGGGTTTCCTCTGCAGACCAAAAGAAAGATGTTAGACTCAACCTTTTAACTCAAAGAGGAATTTATTGAATAAATATTTTCCTCTGTGTTTAGAGTAGGAGAGATTCATGGCTAAAGGTTGCCTCCTTGCTAGCTGCTGTTTAGATGACTCACTCATGAGTAAGCATGTGATTTTTTTTTTGGATTATGTTGCGAGCACTGACCTGTGGATCCTTAACAGCACCTTATTTAATAATTTAAAGTCTAAACACCACATTCAGAAAACAACCACTAATCTTTTTTTAAAGGCAGTGGGAAAATCAGACGGTCTGATCCCACACAAAGAAGTCAAAACGATACTAAACCCATAACGGGAAACATATTCAACTTTTACCCTCCCCTGACAGTCCACGACCTTAAGGTTACCTCCATGCGTGTTGCACTGTTGCTGCCGGTCTGTAATATGACCACAGGCTTGCCAGCGCCACCGCTACACTACCTGTATCCTGTTTCAGGGGAGGCCGTGCAGGTGGACTCAAAAAGCAGCATTTGGTGATGTCACACTGAATTCCTCAAGTCAAAACACACAGTTTTACATCTGGATGTATGACACGGTGACAGATGTGCAGGAAGCTCTAAATGTCTTTCCATGCACATCTATTAAAGACTATTACAAATATTCTGTTCAAATCCATCACATAGTATTGATAACTGATCATTCTCATAGGAAAAGACATTGACAGATGATTTTTGGCCACTATGAATAAACAGCGGTGCAACATTTGTATCTTTAAATTTCTGCTTTTTTTTGGACTCTTCTTGTTTGTGTCACAACCACCTGTGTTTACATGCTTACTGAACTGTCCTGTGTCGTGTGCAACAACGTAGCCGCATACCGACTGCTGAATATTTGATGCAATGGACATGAAGCTACTGTCGAAGTGCAGATGTATTATTGATGGACGGCATTGGGAGTTTTTCACAGGGAATGTGTGTGAGACCTGCCAGACCCGATTAGCAACGTCCCACTCTGATTTCAGCCCCACTGATCTTTTCTTTTTTGTCCAGGTGGGATTAAGTTTAAAAGCTCTAAAAGAAAAAGCAGCTTAAGAACAAAGGTTTACTTGAGGTCACATGAAGGGGAGTCGTTGTCTTTAATGTATACAAGCCTGATTGTATGTGGTAGCAACAATAAAACGCTGATCAAATAAAAGGATTCAGTGTAAACACAGACCTGATAGAAGAGGGAACATGAAGGGCTGTAAAAAGATACATAGAAATTAGTGATGTTCAGTTTTAACACAGAGATGAAGTATTTATCACCCCCTGAACTCAGAACATACAATATGGTCGTCGTAATAAGCAAACACCTCACATGATAGTTTTATGTGTTGTAATTTATGCCTGTCCCTGTAAAATGCTGACCACAGCAGTGTGAGGTCTGCTCACATATACCTCCCCTGCTTATTATCACATTATGGGCTGTTTGCGTCTGTGCTTCCTTTGACAGCTTGATGTCCTCGCTGGTCACCCGCTGCAATATACTCGCCAAGTACAGCGGATATGGCACCTTTCCCATGAAACTGTGAAGAAGCATTAAACTCGTCTCCACTATCTGTCTCGCAAGTTTGAGTTACGGGAGCTATCACTGTTTCATTTTAGTACCACATGTCAGTCACGACAGTAGTTCATGAGTGCTGCTATCAATACACACACGCTATCTCCTGGAAGACTTGTTTACACTCATTTCGTGGGAATTGCTGAATTTATTATGATGTGGTCGTTTGATAATCTTCCTCTGATTGGTGCAGGTGGGTTTTGGGGGAAAAAAACAGGACTTCTGATAGTTTGTGTTCAGTAAAGTAGTGAATGAGGAGGTCCCCTTTAAATTTCACGCAATCAAGCAGATTCATAATGGGCCCATTTTTTCCTGCAAACCAGGTCAACCACACATAATGAGGAACAGTGGAGTGTGTGTGTGTGTGTGTGTGTGTGAACACCAATTACACATTTGCTGAAGTATGGCCAGCGTTCATAACATAATGTAGCCTCCTAAAATTATGTTATTAAACGAATCAGCCACTTCCTTCTCCCTGTAATGAAATTATGAAATTAGTGTAGTAGTGTTATGTAACGTCAGGCTATGTCCATCCATAATAAACTGTCAAACCAAACCGCAGGCGCTATTCCCAATGACAGCTCATGATTTAGGTGTGGGTTATAACTCATCTGCTTTTCAAGTCCTTTTTATAGTGGAACACAGATGTTCGTTCAATAGTAAATATTGACAAACTGAGTACCTGACCTTGAACAATGTCATCATGTTAAATAGTATGGATGTTTTCAATTTTACACAATCAATAGTCCCAGTAGCTTTGAAAAAGACAAACTCCCATTTGTCATCATGTATTTATAATAAATGAAGTGTCTGACCTGCAGATGGTGATCATAGAGGTTAAAGTGCCATCACATTATTGGAAAACCACAATCACAAAAACACTATAAATGTTAATTTGTTGCACAAAGCTTATTCTGAAAAGTAGATTTTACTATTGGGCAAGGAAAAAATCATGCCAGCAGGTTGATACAGGCCTGTTCAGACTACATGGGCTGGGGTTATTTTCCATCTTGACCCCTCAGTACGACCCAGTAGTCACCAAAACAGGTTATTTGTTGTCCACTTTTTGAAGCCTGGAGCCTTTGGCTATGATGTCAGTGTTTGTCAGGACACGTCCTCTCTCTGAGTAACTCAAGCAATTAATGCAACCCCTAAAAGGTGACCCACATTGTTAGTGGTGTATTGTTACTTTAGAGGTGAGACTTTTTATAGTTGGACTGCAAAAACAAATTATTTAGTGGTCGAGGTAATAGAAATGATTGTCCTTACTCTACCATATCTGACAGTGGGAAACGTTTGGAATAATAATAGTTCACTTTGACACCGCATATTTTTATATTGCCCAATATTAATGACTGAAGATGGGCTCAGTATGGATGCTGTCAGCACAGAAATCATACCCACCCCCTCGCCACGATCAGCCGCAGAGCCTCCAGGTTGCCGTGATAAGCGGCCCATAACGTCGGTGTCATGCCATCCTCATCTGGTGCGTTGAGATCCTTCCGTGTCGCCTCCTTCAGCAGGTCCAGGTAGCCGTCCCGGGCCGCCTTGTGGTACCTGTCATTCATGGTGAAGGGTTAATCCGCCCTGCACGACTCCAGTCCGTCTGATCAACATCACCACCATCGTCGTCATGCGGGTGTGTAGTGGAAGCGGTCCGGCCGACGTGAC